>JAQFXN010000411.1:0-22692 GCA_034693365.1 Liacarus xylariae | reverse complement strand
AATTTTGCGGATTTCGTGAAGAATTCATTGGATATTAATTTGTGTCATTTTAAAGTTACTTCTGGAAAGATTTGACATTTGTGAGATACCCTCTACTGCACCCTCCTTAACCAAAATTGACAATTGAAAACATCCGCCATTTCACCCACACCAATACCAGCTGATGTTATGATCCTTGGACAGGGGTGATTAGAAATTATTAATTAATCGCAAATACGTTATTGATTAATTAAAATAATAAATTGAACTAAACTTTTATTCAGAGGTAGCTAAGCTGAACCGAGGCAGAAAACAAGGATGGGGAAACAAGGATGCGGAAATGGGGTCCAGCCAGGAATACCCTTTGGAATACCCCAGCCCAAAATATAATACCCACCATGAGATTCATTCCTTACCCCATCCCTGAGAGTAAATTAGTATTTTGAGAATTTCTTTCGACAAGCCAGGAGATATATCATGCAATGTCTTTTAATCCTGTAATATCAATCCTGCCAACTTTGAAGAAATTAGTCTTTTACTCGCAATACAAACTGCGACAATTACAGGAAACTACCTAGCTACAAAAGTGAAAATTTGTACAATTATAAAGGACAGTTAGTTTGGCAAAATTATGAAAACTGCATCTAATATATTGACGAGAATGGAAATGGCAGTGAAACTGCATAACTGCCAAAACCTGCCAATTCAGGGAAGACCAGAAAAAATGAGAAAAACTTTTTATTCCGATTTCAACGATAGATGTCTGGCTTTGAATAACAAGTGGAAAAACAAGTTTTGCAGTGAAGGATAGCAGAGAGGCATTGGTTTTGAGAAGAGAGAGAAATAGCGGATAGATTTGTGCTTTAGGAACGAAACGAACTGTAAGAGCGAAACAATTCGAATAGACATGCGTTAAATCGTTGAATAACCCAGGGATGTGTGAAACAGAACAGTGAACTGGCAGTTGAGTGTTGCGGGGCTCACATCTACAGTGGACTTATCATTCTGTTAGAGGTTCTTAAGCGGTGCAGATCTATGCCGACAGTAGTTCTCCAGTTCTCTCTGATTTTGGAAAAAACCTCATGAGTTGAGTCCAAATGCCAGTAATGTTAGTGCTGTTAGTCCTGTTGTGTTAGAAGCACTGACTCTATTCCTCTCATACTCTCTATGACTGTGTTGTGCCTCTGATGGCCGGTTCCACCAATACCTACGACACACACAGAACTTAATATTTAATATAATATATTGGAAAAAGTTTTTGCTTTTGTCGACAAATAATTTGATTGACTTTTTTGTTTGAACTGAAATTTCTTTTCTATTATTTTGTGAAATATTTTATGAATTATTAATAATTTTTTATTGATTTGATTACAATTTTTTATGGATTTTGTTCTTTAATATTCTTCAGAAGTTTTTATTTATTGGGTTTTAATTTGTTGTGTGGATTGGTATCCGATTTTAATCTTTATATGGATTTGGATTTATATAAACTTTTGATTATTTGTGTCGCATCTCATCCTCAAAAGCAAACATTCAATTGATTTGCAATGGATTTCAAATATTGTGGTGTTTTGTAAAACTTTTATCAAAACGGATTGAAAAACAGAGATTAAGAGATTATTTTGCGGTTTTGATGTGAAATATCACTTAATTTTCTTTTGTGAACGGATTTATCAAATTATTTTGGATTCTGTAAAAACATTTTGCGGAGAAATTCTTGGATTTAAGCGCAAACTTTCAAACGCTATACACGAATAGTGGAAGAGATTTCTTGACTTAAATAAATCAAAACTAATTAGCGAATAAACGATTTCAACAATGAATATATTAGTTGTTGTGTTATTATTATTATTATTCATATCTCATAATAATTTAGGACTTGTTGGATGTGTCGGCCAAACATCACAATCCGGACAATCAAAACAAATCGGTGAGTGTTTTGATAAAAGAATATTTTCTCATAATTTAAATCATAATAAGTAGAAAAACTGAATTTTTATATTTAAAGTTTTGGGAATAAAATAATTGATTTTATTCCTGAAAACGAAAGATGTATTGAGTTTTGAAAGAATTTCTTTTTTATAAAGTATTAAAGGAATATAAGTGTTAAGTAAAATGTTTGTGTCTTCTCAGACAAACTTTATCTCTAAGAGTATTAGGAACTGACCGTAAATCCAATACTACTGTTCTGTTACAGTGCGCTCTATAGAGAGCACACATACAAACACTGATAGTGATCTACTCTAATATTATGTGGTGTATCGGTCGGCACAGGCAGTGACAAACTGTACGCCGCGTTCACAAACATATCAGTGACTCTGTGCTAACGATTCAGTGATTTTTTCGTGATATTCACTAAATATATAGTATATTATGTGTATTCTGTAGATTACAAACTGATTATTAGAAATTATTATATGATTTACACCAATGTTAACACAATTTATAACAATATTTTTTTCATATATTAATTCTCACATTTTTTTCTTGTTTGGCCTCAAATCTCATACAGAATTTAAAGGGAAAAAATGCACTTAATTTTTTCTTGTGTTGATTTAATGAATAAAATATATTTATTATTATAATTTCTATTTATTATATATGTTATTAAGTGTTTTCAATGATTTATATTTTATATACTCTTATATTTCACAAAATTTATTTCCCATAACTTTTAATATAATATGAATTTCAAAATAAGATAATTATTAAATTGAGAGAAGAAAAAAAACTAAATTATATATTATATACAAATGTACGAGAGATTTAGGTTTCGCACCTACGCTATCAACAAAATAAATAAGATTTGAAATGAAAGAAAAAAAATTGAATTTAAAAATTTGAATAAAGAAAACAACAAAAATGATAGATAGAAAGTGTCTTCAAATTTAATGATTAGGAAGAAAAAGGTAATAAAAAAATTAATTTATTTTTTTAAATTTATAAAATGTTTTCTCTTAATATCAATTTTTTTTTATTTAATACACTCTTCTATTATATCCATCATTGTTATGATGATTAGGACCTCATTTGGTGAGAGAAAGGAGAGGATAGTATATACAGTATGTGTGAGGGAACGGGTGGTGTTGAGTAGATTTTTCTTTTCTTACTTTCCTTGTGTTGTGTTGGCACATAAGAGAAGAGACAATTACATTATTATTATATTTATTTATACAAATAAATTAAAAAACACTGAGAAAACAAAAAAACTAAAGATAAGTTATAAGAAGTAAAAAAGAAAATAATAGCAATTTATTATAAGAATTATATAATGAAATGAAATGCATTTATGTTTGTGGACCTCATTCTCATTCTTTGATAATTTCATATAAGAATTATCATTTTGGGGATAGGGATGACCCATCAGGAAATGATAGTATAGTAGTTTGAGAGTCAGGAACCGGCAGATGATTACATTAGAGGGCGAGAACAACATCATTGAAATTATTATTTCCAAATATGATTATTATATTTTGCATTCTTTTTGTTTTATATAAACTTAATAATCGTTTTTTTATTATTTTTTATTTCTTTATTTCGTTTATTATTATAGTATTTGTTATACAAAATCAAAAAACTAAGCGTCGGTTTTACTCTACTTTACATTACATTAACTCTAATACTCTATCTTTCAATTGATGTATAATTTCTTATTTTCGTTTTATTTTATATCTTATATGTAATGGAAGTAAAATTAGATTTCTTTTTACTTGTTTTTAATTTCATATTTACTTCCAATTCAGTTCAGTTCCTCTCTCTTCCCAATCGATTGAGAATTGCTTTAACTGAAAAAATATGTACTGTATTTGCAAAGTGTATATACATATGTTATATATAAATATTCGTATAATTTAATGAGTTTTTTTCATTTCCCAAAATTGAATGATTAAACTACTTGTAGTAATCAGTAGTAGTGGTAGTAATAGTTGTAAAGTTAAATAAAAAACTAATCCATCAAAACAAGAACTAAAACTAAACTATAACTAAAATAGTTTGTTCTTCTCATTTCCTATTAAATAGATTTCATATGCATTAGTAGTTATGATATGTTATGTTAAGAAATTTTTTTTACTTCAATTCTCTTAAGACAACTCAAAGACATGAGAAAAGAGAAGAGAGTTAGGGAGAGAACGGGGGAGAGAGAGAGAGAGAGAGAGAGAGAGAGAGAGACGTAAGTCGTAGAGAGTTATAGAAAAAACACTTAAGGAATTAGTTATGGAATACAACATTTAGAATAAAAAAACAAAAATTTAGAGAAAAAAACATATATAAAGTGAACTACAAATTGATATCAGATTACTGTATACAAGAAAACACTAGAATTCATTCAACTGTTTATATAATAATAATATATATTCTTCGTTATTATTATTGTGTGATTGAGTTAATATTAGGATTACTGGTTAAGGGGTTGGGTCTTCTGGTATGGTATTGTATGCATCATATATACTGATGATTATAATTAGTGAATTAGTACATAATATACAGTTATGTGAAATAAAACTAATTTTTAAGTGAGGTTTCGGTTACAAAAGCATTGGTAATAATCATTATTGTTAAGTAATAAAACAAAAAATAATAAAATTAAATTAAAAAGAACTGTATATTAAATGTTAGAATTAAATTCTCAGTCTCGATGAAAGCACTGGTAGCTAAACAGTAAATAAAAAAAGGTTCACTTCCCTAATGCAATAGCAATTTGATGATAGGGTACAGACAACAAGAATTATTAGGGGAAACGACTACTGAAAACCAATTTTGCCATTCTTTAAATAAAATAAAAAACTATTTACTACTTTTACTACTTGTGCTACTGTCGACTATATCTGTCCTCGCAATAGATCTTTTATACTCATTATAGAAGAGATAGCAAAAAATATATACTGTATTAAAAGGTTAACAAACTCTTAATCAAATCAAATAAATAAAAAAAAGAAATACTGTTTTTTAACGCTAATACTGTAGTACTGTATAGTAACTAAAGTTAATTTAATTGAAAAAACAAGAAATTTCTCAGAAAATAAAAAACAAAATTGTATTATCATTGAAATCATCAGTTTCTCCTCATTCCTAAATAGCTGTCACCTAATTTGATAATGATATGAGTCGGGGGTATATAAAACTATTCTCTGGCATATTTCAATTTGTGTCTACACATGCCGTTCCACTTGATATCTAAAACTATAAATATTTTTTAAATTTATTAGTTATTGAATTAAGTGTTTTATTTATTTATATCTTTATATATGTATTTATATTTTTGTTATTCTTTATGTTCTCTACTATTATATTGTTATGTCGATCAACACACAGGGCTTAGACATTGTTTAAATATAAAAATAGCGCACACAAGAGGAGAGGGAGAGCACACATAGTGAGCTCACATATCAATGAATTTTCTATTATTATTATAATAAATAATACTATTCTTCTTCTCATATGATTTTGCCATTCATTCAGGAATTTTTATACACTTCTTATATATTCCTTTTGCCCTAAACTATAAACCAAAAGATTGTGCAAAAATAATCTTTTAGTCCTCTCTTTCTCTCTAACTATAATACGATTACAATGTTTTGTTGGATCTGCTGGTGGTCTTCACTTCATATGATAGGCCCATCTCTTATGATGCTCTTCAGTGATAGGGATAGGGAAGCTATTTAATACCTCTTGTTATGACATAATAGTCTCCCAAATAACACAATTGTCTGTCAAATGCTATTAAAGAATCATCTTTTCCTATACCTAGAGTACTATACCGAGAATACACAGTATTTGTAGTTATCATAAATTGTTTTGTGTTTATTGTTTGCTAGTCTTCTCTCTCTGTCTTTTTGTTCAGTTGACTATATTTTGATTTAAATTTGTTTCTTTTTATGTAAAAACTTATTAATAGAAAGAATTTTTTTATATTAAATATATTTATATAAATAGAAAATAATTTCTTCTCAAGAAAATTTTTTTTCTTACTATGTTTTAATGATATGGCAATTGTGTAAATGAATACTTAACTGAATTCATTCAGAAAAAAATAAAGAAATACAAGATTTCATAATTTAATTTTCTATTTATAATATATTTATTTCTTATATTTATAAATAAATGTCTTTTTCAGGAATAAATCTTTGCTGTTTTTAAGAATGTTAATTACAAAATAGCTGAAATTTCTGTTTTATTTTTTATTATACTTTAAAAATTATTGCTGTGAGAATTAAATTTTAGCAATTTTTTTCTTCATTAACTCTATATCCCTTTTATACAGTTATTTGAAATTAAAACCACAAAAATATTTCATTTGCGAAACAATTTTCACGAAAGTATAACTAATTTTATACTCTTATTATAGCTGTTGTTGGACTCAATTATTTTGTTTTCTGTAAAACATATAATCATTTGTAAACTTTATAGTAGTTTAATCTCAAAGTTTTCTCCTCTCTCTTTCTTATGTCTTATTCTTAATTAGAATTATTTATATTTTATAATTTCTCTATGTTTTAGGTTATAATAAATGTTTTTTATTACATTCACTTATAATTAAACCTAATATTTGAAACGAGACTAATGTTAAGCTTACAAAATGATTATTACATAAATATTAATATAATATATGGAAAGGAATTTCACTTATTATTCATTTAATATACTGTAATATATATATTGTATAACATATCAAATCTGTTTCTCTTTTATTTTATTTCTCTTTTTAAATAAGGATATTGTGGACACAATACCAAATCAAATGCAAATTAAAATTTATGCACAATTTGAAAAATGTTTTAACAATTTATATTACATATTGAGTTTGAATATACAGTAATGTGAAAACTAGACAGAAAAAAATTCATACAAACCCTGCGGCAATGAGTGAATGAGAATTGTTATATAAATTATTAGGTTTTTTTTTGAATTTTTAATATAAAAATTTATTCCACTATTATATTTCACCACAAAAACAAAAATAAAATCAGAAAAATAATTCAAAACTTCAAAACCCCTTTTTTCTATTAAAGTGTGTAAAAGAGAAATATTAATGAATTTTAAATTCCAGACACACATTAAGAATGAATTGTTTGAATCAATTATTGAAATAATTATTAAATATTCTTGTTTTTCATATTGTTGGAAAAGTTTTATACATTTACATTTCATTATACAGAATATGAATAATAAAAAAAGTTTTGAATAATTTTTTTGTAGAAGAAAGAGAATATTATTTATTCAAATAAGTGTATTAAAAATGAAAATGAAAATTAATTTTGTTTTTATTTTTATTTTATGCAAATTTGATAACTATTTTGTTCATAGGATGAGTTGAGATGTGAATTGAAGAAAAATGAAAAGAAATAAATACTTTCATTGAGTTTTTTCTTTCGAATTGAAAGTGAAATTAAAACTTCATATAAGAAGGCAAAAATACGTATATAATGAATAAAAAAGAGAATGAGATGTAAAATGAATGCACTCTTCCTTTTGAATATTTAATTCACATATTATTATATGAAATACAAGAGTATTAGTGTATAAATACTGGACTCTTATAGAGGGTATATAATAATGGATTGCTATGTAGTGAATAGGAGAGCATCGATACCCTAACAGTGCTAACCATCCGATCACAAACAGACACAGACAACCGGATCTGCACCACATGACCACACTTTACCCAAACCTGAAGAGTGTACTAAACACTCGAAAATGTAAGGCATATAAACATAAAATAGTGAAATAAAATTTTTTCTTATTTTTACATTTTTAATAGCACTTATATTACAAACAAGAATACCTGTGCTTATTGTAGTAGAATTGAATACCTTTTATGTATGAATATAATGGTTCAACCAATTTGTTTTTGTGCTGAAGAGGTTGTGACGACAAATATCCGGTGCTCTTTTCCAACAGAAAAAACGCGAACAAATTATTTATCAATTTATTATATAACGTAAAAAGTGAAGAGTTTTTGTGAACAGAGAATACCAGGTTTTGCAGATCAGAGGTGAGAGTGTGACGTGGTTTATTTATGTGAAGCATTAGATATAGTCAAAAATTATCAAGGTTGATTTCAAAAAGCCATATTTTTCCTCAAAATTATTGTGTATTGAGAATATATCCAAGAGAATAGTCAAACTAACCATTTTGTCATTTGAGAGGACATACACCAAAAAGCATAGCCACTGGCTATCCCTGTATTAGATTGAAAGACAGAATAAGATTGAGAACTTTAGCAAAACAAAAACTAATACCGTTTTTTCAGCTACAGTCGTATTAATTTAATTGTAGTGCTCTGACTGTCATTAAATTGCTATTAAATTAAAATTATAATCAGTGAACAATCAAATTGAATGCAAAGAAAAGACTTTCTTTTCATTCCACTCTTTATTATGTAATTAAATATTGAGTTATTTTTTTAGCTCTTTTGTTGTTTTGTTGAATCCTATTGTTTGTTGAACTTTATATTTATATATATTTATAAATATATTTTTTCATATTATAGACTACAGTAAATAATATAAGAATAGTATCGACAAAAAAAAATATAATACTTTCTATTCTCCTATGATTTGAAACACTTCTCACGCCTTTTGTTGAATATGTGTGAGAATCAGAAGAAGTAAAACACAGAACTTATTTTTGTTTTCAAGAGAGAAAAACATTCTCTATATTTCCAATACTTGTATAGTATAGCACAGGTAGTAGTAGTCATACATACTTAACCAGTAGTGGTTGTGTTAATAGCGAAACTCCTTTTTCTTCAATTTGGATGTTATTGTTATTATTATTGCTCAGCAATAGAGAGAAGAAGAGACACAGAAATAGTTGTAATTGAAAAGTAGTAGAAAAAGGGGAATAAGAAAAGAGTTGTTTTTCTGTTTCACTAAAAACCCATATATTTTTTGAGACAAAGAATAATATTATTCATAGGAAATCAGGAAAAAAAAATATACACTCATTGATAGGAAACATGCGCTCAAAAACATTGTTCAAAAAGTACTTTAACCGGAAAAGACAGTTCAATCTAGAAGTCAAGTCCTTAATGTTGTTTTTACTCCGGATCATTCAAACACTGGAAAAGGGCGGACATCATCATCGTATTAGAAAACGCTTCTAGAGAATATATACGAGTGCTCTGAATAAATGTTAATCTTTTTCCTCTAATATATATAACTTATAGAGAGATTATATAACACAGAGAGTGAGCGAGAGATCATTCATATGGAGAATAAAGTTCGAGTAAAGCTCCATAAAGTCCAGGTGAACAGATAATAATGGTAATCACACATTCCATCCCCCATACCAGTGCTCTCTCGATGACACTCTCCTATCCCTCTCCACTCAATGAATGAATAAATACGATTCGGTATTAAGTTTTATATACAACTAATTTATGGACTGATTCTATGAGTTATTATTTGCCCGAAAATCGCATCACAAGTCCATTAAGCAAACTATCATTTTTTATGTTCTGTTTCTCTCTTTTGAATGGTTCTGGTATATTGAGTTTTGGGTGGACCGACCAAAATGCAGCACAAAAAATATGTCTAATTATTGGTCATTATATTTTCACCGGTGCTCTCACTCTATGTATAATATAAAATGTTATCATTTTCATAGTCAGACACAAAAGTCAGTCAAAAATAATTATATATACGACTGAAAAAAAGTTGAATATTTTTTTATTGAATAGTTTTTTTCTGCACATTATTTACCGCAAAACAATTTTTTGTCTGAATAGCAATAAATATTTTCCCATATTTTGTTGTTTGCAATCATTTTGAGCACAATATATAAAACTGTCCTTTATTTCTGTCCAACATTTCCAACGTTTGGTTTGTATATCGACTAAAAAAGATCTGATGATTCGTGTGAAGCAAATTCACAAAAACTGTAATAAATTTCTTATAATTTACTGAATTTATTATTATTATTATTATTATTACGGAATATATATTTACCGATATTTTATGCATTTAAATGAATGCTTCTCTTAATGATTGTATGCAATCGTTTTTTCCCACTTTAGTTAGCTATGGATTTAAAAACTTGAGATATTGTTATGGATTTATTGCTCAAATCAAGTGATTAAAAAAATAAGTTCATAAAAAAATTCAATTCCTTTTAATAGTTCTTAAAAAGCTTTATATAAAATAATATATAACAGTTAAGTGTGTGTTAAATACGATTTATATGTTTTAATCGTTTTGCTGGCCTTTAGTGTGAAAAATGTTATTAAAGGAGATAAAAAAGAGATTTTAATTCACAATTTGACTGATGACGAAAAAACACATAATTCTCTCTCCATTTTTTCTAATTCTATGATAAAAAATATTTCTTCTGATAAATGACTGTCTCATCTCTCATAACCCAATCCAACAGAAAAATATTCTGCTCTTTTGATTCACTCATTCTATCCTTTCATATGAAACAAAATTATTATTAATATAATTAATTGAATTTTAACGCTTGAAATGGATTTTTTTTTTTTGCCGATACTTTGAACTCAATTCGTTGTGTGAAAAGACGGCTTTTATCCGCACATATAATATAAATATGGATTGAAATATATATTAAGGGATGAAAAGTTTTGTGTGTGAACTGAGATATTTGTGTTCCTGTGATTAGCAATGAAGAGGAGTAGAAGAAAAAAAAGTTTTATTAAGAAGTTTGACATCTTATTACTGGAAGTGCTCAGAGATTTGTGGGCTTTAAAGATGAAATAAATAGTAATTTGTTTGTGAATTATTAGTAAATTAATTCAATAATTCATATCTGAGGGCATCGAAGAATAAAAAATACTTTTTGTGAATAATTAAATACTTCTCTTATTTTAAGTCACTTAAGAAAATAATCTCAACCTTAAACATAAAAAAACTAACAAATCGTTTCAATCAAATAATCTATGAAAAGACAAAAACAGGCAAATCTTTTATTACAAAATAAAACTAAAAATAAATTTCTATAATAAAAAATTATATTCAATTCTATTCGTGAATTAAATGTATTTAAAGTTTTATAATAATATAAAAACTCTAAAAGCATTTTATATGAATAGACAGAGAGGATAAGGCAATTAAATTAAAGTCAGACTTATATCGAGAATAATAATAAAATTTAAAAAAAATAATAATAAGAAATAAAACTAAAAAACAAAAAATATATAACAAAAAATGTAAAAATAAAATTAAAAACTTAATACAAGAAGAGAAGAGAGAATTAAGAAATAGAAGAATTCTAATCCTCTAACTTATTACTTAAGTACTCCATTGGAGTTGAGATTTAAGCCAAAAAAAATTTTTGAACTAATCCTCAGTCCATCTTCATTATCAATGGACACAAACAACTGTATAGAAAAAAATATATAAAACAATACAAATGAAAAAATAACACAAAATATTTCTCTGTCTAATAGGGAACAAGAGATACAGACAGGAGAGCACTGGTTATTTAAGTCATTTCTTTCTCTTTCTATTTTTAAAAACTTGAAGTCGAATAAGAAAAACAACTGAAAAATAATATAAATTCCTGTCCTTCACGGCTGGAATCTCCCGGATTTATTGTTACTTTACCTCAATCTATATACCTGTTCCCAGTCCTGTGTAATGAAAAATATATGAGATTGAGATGGTATGGTTGAGATACTTGTTATATAACTTATAATGTTTATATATAAGTATGAAAGGACAGGGAATGTGTAAAAAAACAGAGAGAAAAGTATATTTTATTTGTCTTTTATTTTTATATTTCTTTTTACATGAATTCTATGTATGAAATAAAAAAAATCAAAAGTCATCTCTTCTTTTGCTGGAATTTTAATCTCTGGTCATAAATAAATGATTATTTAATTTTTTTGTGACTGTGCTCATTTCTCTGGTTCGTCATTCCTATGTCCAGGTGCTCATACATATCTACAAACGAATTCATGGAAAAAGAAACTTTTTTTAGTGCAAAAAAATATATAAAAATTTTATTAATAGTCTAATAATTTAAAGTATTAGTGAAGTCTCTTCAATGACAATTCGCATACATACATAGCACCGGCAGATTATCTACTGACTCATACCTGCTCTAAGACTATCTTTTTTATATATACATAATTGAGTAATAATTTCTTCTTATTTCTATAACTTTTAAAGTTTGGGAAAAACCTTTTAATGTTTGCCGAAAAATAAGAGTTAAATATAAGAGAATTAGAAAAAATTGAATTAAGAAAAATAAATAATAATAATAATAATAATAATAATAAACAATTTTAAGGCGTTGTTGTAATTACTAAACACAAGACTTTGTTGTTTTTCTACTTGAGTTGTATTACATATTAAATTTAGTTATTTAAAAAGCTTTATAAGTAATACAACACTCGATAGAAAAATCCATTAAGTTATAAGTGATTCTCATATATTACTGAATACATTGAATGCATAAGAAAAATAACATTAGATTAGAAAAACAAAACATACGTTAAACTAATTTTCATTTGACTTATATATTATTTATTCAATAATACTATTCTCTGTAAAATCAGGTCCCTGCAAAAGGTTTGGTATGTACTGTATCTGTGCTCTCAAAGACAAACAACAAAAATTCATATTTCTCTCACATATCAATAACTCTTTGATGTTGAGGTCATGTAATATATTATTGAAATTTAATAAATACTAAATCAAAGTATGAAGAAAATGAAGAAAAATATAAAATTTAGAATTAGAAAATTACCAGAAATAATTTGAAATATAAATATCAAAAGAGATGAGAAATAAGATTTAAGAATTTATGATTTAATTTTCTGGGAATAAAAGAGTAGAAAAATTTTGAAAAATAAGTATTAATATTATAATTTGTAGGTTTTATATAAATGCCTAAAATATTTATTAGGATATAAAAATAAAAATACACTGTAATGCACAGTCTGAGCACCAGAAGCTTTATACGGGATAAAATAAGCATATTAAATTTTTTAAAATGTTGAATGTCAAATTGTAATTTAAATGCATATTAATTTATGATTTGGGTTAGACTGTATTATATTATATAACTTTAATATAATACTAACTATTAAATGGTCATATCTTAGAAATGAAATATTTCTTGCACCCTTGGGTTTCTTATATTCTCATATGCATTCAGTTTATATTGGGAGAGGGAGAGGGAGAGAGCAGCCATCAAAATAAAAAATAAAGACATACATAACTTATAAAATACATACTACAGTATATAAGTAAGGAAAGGCCTCTAAAAAGTCAAAATTGTAATTTGAATCCAATATTTCATTTTCAGAGAAGAAATTATTAAAGTTTTCTTCTCCTCTTAAAACAGTTATTACATAACATAGGACTCTGATGAGCTTTTTTATAATGACTTAAGCCCTTAAATAATATAAATAAATATATATTTTTGTTATCATAAATATACTTTATTCTCTCTGCCCTCCCCGTCCTTTCTTCCCCATCTCTTCTTATATTTAATATTATCAGCGCATGTGATAAACGAATATAAATAATAAATAAATGTTTAAATCTTAATGATGAATCTTATTTTTATTCATTCCGTATATAATAAAAAGCTGAAATTTAGATGATCTCCTTATTTAAGAGTCCATTCCGTGTGTTGTCTCCACTCGTATATGATGTACAATAATATGCTTTTTATATATTATTATTTATATTTCCTTATTATTTCTCAGTGATATTTATTTTAGCTCTAAAACTATCAGAAAAATATTTTTCTCATTCAATATCTTAAATATAAATTATAAAACTATTTATAGCTTTCCTTATCTTTTCAAACGCCAATCTTTTGTTTTATTATATAATAATTATCGATAATTAAAATAAAATTCTTTCCCATTTTTTAAATCTATGAGAGAGATATGAGAGTGAGAGAAACGGAATAAAATTTATTAGTATTTCATTATATTTTCTGTTACACCCATTTCGAGACTTAGATAGAGTACACGGAATTTAAAGAATAGCTTTTTATTATTATTATTTTTATTTTGTAAAACTTTTATTATGTATGGAAACGAATAGTTAATTCCTGTCTATTATAGAGTATATTATGTTGTCTTAAATTTCTTTCTCATTCTTATTCTAATTTTATTTATTTGTATTTTATATTTAATTTTGCTTCTTTTTCTCCTTCTCTTTTGAAAATTTTAAAACCAAAATATATATAACAAATCTCTTGAATATTTTAATTTATAGACTCACTTTAATTTGATTTCCATTCACTTTATTTAAAAGCAAAAGAAAATCAAATAAAAAGTTCATTACTTTGTCTTATCTTTTATTTTCTATAAATTTAATTCGAAATATAATACTTTATTTTCTTGAATTAATAAAATAAAAAGTTTTAAAAATTAAATCCTTTATTATAAGAAGTTTAAAAGAGTTAGTGCACAGGCAGAGGAAAAAACTATGTCAGAGAGTAGTAAAAAACAAAACTAATAAATAAATAATGAAAAACTAAAAGTTTTTTATTACGAATTAATTAAAGGATAGTTATATTTTGCAGAGAAACAGAAGAATAAAAACAAAACAAAAAACCTCAGATTGAGTTCACATAACAATCAATGAGAAAGGCTTTTGTTTTTTGTGTGTTTTACTACAGAAAAATTAAGTGTCAGTTCAATACTCATTGATATACCGCATAATTATAATCAAAATATTTAGGAAAACATTAAAAATCTTTTATTCTGGTGTTTCCATAATCTTGTTTTTATGGCCGAATACCTATGGTTTCTGTATTGTATATGAGTTAATCATTCAATAGTTAGATAGCATTTAAAGGCATTCTTTCCCCTACTTGTGCTTAACCTATGGATTGTTGTATAACAGGCGGAAACTCGCAATTCATAAGACATGTCAAACACATATCACAAACACAACATTGAAAAATGTCAGAAACTTTTTTCTTTTTATATTCTATTCTGTGTATAAAATTTACATTTACTTCACATCTCATATATGATGTCTTATGGCTATTGATTCCTTGAGTGTGTACTTCGGTTAGATTTGAAAACTCATCCGAAATAAATTCCTTGTTTTTCTCATTCACTTTAATATGTAATACCAATTCATTCACAGACAATAAGGAAGAGACAAAACGGATATTACAAATACACAGAGAGAAAGAACTTATTTAATGGGCGTTAACTGTACTCACAATTTGATTATATCATTGTCTTATAGAAAGAAAATATATTTAGAGGAAAAAAATTATGTTGTGTTGTGTTGAATAGTCATTGACTTTAATAAGCAGTTTATTTCTACTATTCATTCAATTTCATTCATTCCACTTATTAAATGCCGACAAATATTATTTTAAAAAACAAAAATTACTGAATATATTAATATATAAAAAGAAAATTTTTTAAATTATGCAAAAATTGATTGTCAAAACATATGCTTTAGTCATAAGAATATAGGATTGAAATACTCCCCGAAAATTGAGAGAATATTTTATATTCAAATTCATTGTTGATTAACAGCCACTACTGAATCGTTTTAAGAGAAACAAAATTATTCCTAAAATTAAACACTAATTATAGATAAGTTTTCTGAACAAAATGCAAATTCACTGTCAATGACTGTAAAAGATATTCTATGAAAAAATATATTTAGTCTAAAAAGTTTATAGACTTTTATTTTATGCATAATATATATATTTTCTTTTGCCTCAAGTCTTAAATAAAAAAAAAATAAATTTCATATAAAATATTTGATACATTCAACTATCGCTTAATAGACAAGTCGGTGGCAATTATTGGCAACTTATATATGTATGAAAAATAAGTAGTCCCTGTCCTTTACTATCTATCTATCTTTTTGCACTTCACTCCTGTTCACTTCCCCTCCATTTACTATTATCTAATGGAGCTTCTTTTTTCATTTCAGATATAAATAGAGTATTTAAAAAACAAAAATTTTAAATATAATTTTTGAATATAAATCCCATTAATATTTTATCTTATTTTCTATAGACATTGTATATTAAAGTGATTTCAATAGTTCTTTATTTTATTGCCTCTCATTGTAGTAAAAATAATATAGTTTTGTTCAAATATTTTATATATTTTAGTGAAAATACTTTTTAATCCAATTATTCTTAAAAAGGAAAGAGAATATAAATCATAAACGAAATTATACTTTACCTTTACCAAAATTATACTAAAATTTGGAAAATTTATAATTCATTGATAATTATATTTCTTTTTCCTCTTTTTTTCCTCTAAATTCATTCCTATAATTAAGAAGAAAAATATAATTTTTCAATTGGACTCGGAATTTGAAATCGGAGTGGAATTTCTCAAAATATATCGTTTAGTGTTGACTTCATATATTAAATCGAGTCTATGTTAATGAGAATTCCTACGGAAATAAAAATAAGAGAAAAAAGAAGTTAATTATTAGACACAAACATCACATAAAATATATTATTCATTAAAATGTGGACTTTATTAACTAATTTAATGAGAAATTCACAAAATTCATCCGAAAAGAATATTTTCTTGAAAAAATAAAGCCAATGATCGAAAACAAATGTGAAATAAATTAATTGTAAATCATATGTAATGACAAAAAATAAAATTGTTTTTTAAAATAAATATGATTTTAATTTCAGTGTTTTTCCAACTCATCAAAGGTTATTGACATATATTTCCAGTGCATAAACGGATCAGAATCTCAATTATATAAAGGAATATATGCATTGAGTATATAAGCTAAACATATTCAAGCCGGTGCTCAATCATTGTCAAATTGGCACTGGGATGATATTCCAACAGTCATGGGTTAGAATAGTAATGCATTAAAAGAAAACCAAATCAAAAATCTTCTCAGAATATAATAATTTCAGCATTTCTTATATAACTTTTTATATATAACCACAGTATTAAACACAATAAAAAAAATGTTTTCCCACTTTTATTTCCAATACTATGTTATGATTTGTATTTATTTCTTACTTCCAGTCATTTTTTGACCATAAAATATGTATTACATATCTAATATACCCGTTTCCTCTACCCATACCAGTTATACTTGTGCTCTCACTCTTCTTACTAATCACTATCAGAATATGATATATACCTAAAGTGTATGCATAAAAATCTTGATTTGAATGTTAAAGAATATTATTATTTATTATTTTCTTTTTATTGATTTTATAGATTTTAGTTTAGCATTAGTTTGAAAGAGAGGAACACAAGTATTCACTTTTATATTTGGTTTATTAATGGCAATCAGTTATTCAAGAATTGATTGTTTATTATCCCATTTTTAGCTAATTATAACCGTTCACTCACTTAATACAAATGTAAAAATTAAGGGAAAAATATAATTATTTTATCCATTGATTTATATTCCAATTATTTATAGAAAATCAATTTTTTCACTATTGAATTGATTACTTTAAATAAGAAGAAGAAGAAAGAGTAGAAAAATATCTTTTCATATCTGATTAGCAATTAATTCAAAATCAAATTTTTCTTCTTCTTCTCTCTCCTGATGTCAAATGTTTATTCAATAAGAATTTTTTTTCTTCTCAACCATTAATCCTATAATGAAAAAGTAAATTAGAAATATTAATTCGAAAAAAAATAAATTAATAAATTTCTCCTTTAGAGCTCTTAATAAAATAATTTTTGAAATATTTTGATTTTATTTTTTTCTCGAGTCGTTAATTAATATTATAATATAAAAAAATTGGAGAAAATATAAGACTAAACACTGTTTAGCACTTCTGTTCAGTCATTCTCTCCTAACAGTCTATCTTATGATAGAGTAATAAATTTTGAATTATTTTTTTCTATTCATTTATAATTTACTCATTCATAGTATGAAAAAAAGCTATTCTTTATATGAATTTCAATATTTAAAGTCATCAACTACTGTAAGCAATGAAAGTTTGAATAGTTTGCTTCCTACTAGATTTTACCAGGTGACAAATAGTCAAATTAAGGGACATCTAAAAAATTGAGTTAAAATAAACAAAAATATAAAACAACAATTGCTCCAAATTAATGAAATGCTCCCTGATATTAAAAGATATAAATTACTAGTAAAAAGAAAATTGCATCACAGAAAATGCAGTTGATGATTTGGTATTGAAGGCAATATACAGTATATAGAGAGAGAAAAAATTCTTCGCATTTGTAATACTTTTTGACAAATTAATTAATATTCTGAGAGCAGTTAATGAAAGCTCTAAATAATTATAATCAAAAATATAGGGAAAAAAATATAATTAAAGGGAAAAAAATCTTTTTCAACTCAAATATACTGATAATAAAAACAATTATATTTAATGGTATCTAAAGGTTAGAACTAAAGAAAATATAATTAGTGCTAACTATTCTGACTACGAGTGCTAATACTAATAACTTCCAGTGCAGCGTTAAAACTATAATTACTTGTTCTTAACAATTGTGATACAAAAAACTCTTCTCTTTCATATTATATTTAGTCAAATAAAGCATTGAATTTGGGTTTAAGCGCATAAAGAAATATTTGGATCAACACTCAAGTGATATACGGAATGAATGGATAAAAAACTATTTGTTTTACTGCAAAACAAAGTCTAACAATGCTATGAGAGATGAAAAGACTTTTTTTTATTTCCAACAAATCTCTCTCTCTCTCTCTCTCTCTCTCTCTCTCTCCTCCCTATCCTCCCTATCCTCCCTATCCTCCCTATCCTCCCTCTCCTGATTTGCTATCTATCTATTCTTTTTTATATTTCTAAAGATTTTTCTCACAGACCAACCAATTTTATGATCAATGATAGCACCGGGAGATATATATGTATAGAGAAAAAAGAAGCAGAATGTTTTACATGATAGCTCTGAATAATAGTAGCACAAGAAGTAGAATAAGAAGTAGAAAAAAAGATTCACTAAACCATCAAAAACCAATTGTAAAACTGTTACCTAAAAAATGGATTTTTTATATTTTGTGTTATTTATTATTTTCAAATTCAAAGACATATATAAATACGATTCGCCGACTCTATCGTCGGTTGTATTTCTTCGCTTTCTATACATTAAAAATAAATTTTTTATATCTATTTCTTTACTGTTTATACTTTTTGAGTTAAACTATAAATAAGAGTTTTTTACTGAATCCCAACACAAATGGATATCAAATATAAATTTTTATATATATTTTCTAAAATGATTTTTAAAGTTTGTTTATTTTCAAATTCTCTTATGATATCTATTTATATATTTGATTCTTCAACTGTTTATATACTGTATATTCTGAGTCCCAAAACCCCAATAGAGTGAAAAAAATAAAATATTAAAGATATAGAACTAATACAAAACCTTCTTTTTATTGTTGTCTTGTGTGCTGTGTTTAGCGCACAAAGGGATTGGTGTGTTTGGGAGAGGAAAATAAAAAGCGAGAGAAGAAAAAATCTTTTATTCTCAATCGAAAAGTGATATACCAGTCGTCGATAGATTGAAAGCAGAGAATGAGAAATAGATTGGCTTTTGAACGCCTGGAGGCCAACAACAAAACTCTATATAATATATATTTTTAGGATTGTCTGATGTATTGAATAGTTTTTTTCTCTTCTTATATAATGTGATGATTAAGAGAGAGAATTCTTCTCAGATATAAAATTATCATTTGTTGGCATTTTTTCTCTCTCTTTTCACTCTTGGCCTCTGATAACAGTTCTCTCACTCCAGTTCTAAAGACTAGGGTATATTTGCGCCGGTATTGTATGATTCATGTCATATATAAGATTCTCAACACCGATATATCACTTTTTCATATATATTGCGATAAATAAGAAAAAAAATGTTTTTTTTCACTTCAATTTCTCTTAAGTTATTAGTTTTTGCTTTTCGTTCATTCAATTCATATCTCAGTTTGTTTTTTAACATTTTATTTTCTGATTTAAAATTTCTTTTTTTCTTTCGGTTATTTAGAATTGAAATGAAAATCAAACGCTTTTTAATTTATATTTTTCATTTTTGTCAGTCAATGAAAAATATCTGTTTGAAAGTGAAGACAAAATAAAAAATTTCAGTTCATATTTGATAAGCATTTATATGCATTAACTTTGGAGAAGTGAGAGAAAGAGAGAGACTTTTATCTGATTTGAAATAATTTTTTCCTCTTTAATGACAATATTAATATATCTTAAAGTAGTTATGAAAAATTGATACTTTGAGGTATTTTTTCTAGAAAATTATTTTTATTTTATTTAGTTTTTCAGCTCTTTTATGGTATAAAACACTTTAGAAAAATTTCATAAACTTTTATCTAAAAAAGAAGTTATGAATTCGATAGAAAGAAATGTAATTATAATTAATTTTATTTTTGTTCAAATATTTCATAACACAAGATATATATTAATATAAATTTTTGGACAGAGATTACTGAACGGTTGAAATTAGTCATAAAAGGAGAAAAAGATAGACAGAGAGAGAAAATTCCCTTTCCATCCATAGTTGGTTACAATTTTTTTGTTCTCTATTTTTAAACTATGGTTTAAAACCTGTTTTCGTCAGCGGTTTGAATAACACGAAACAAATATATATATAATTCTTATTCTGAATATGTGTTTGGGTTAGAGAAAAAATAAATATTTTCCAATTTTTTTATAACTATATCCTAACTATCGAAACCACTTTTTCTATTATTTATTTCTTATACTACATTCAGAGGTATTACACAACAAAATCCACTTTCTCTACACAAAAAGTTATTGCAATAAATAAAAATGACTTCAAAGCCACTGATTTCGCAATGATTTCTATTTTTCTGTCAGATGATTAACCGCACAGTCTTTTTCTGACTCTTCACTCAGCACTGGCAGTGTATAGTCGAACGAATAGGCACTCTTCCAGTTCTTACACCAATTTTTATCTTCTATTGCACTCATACTCTCAGACCAGTCATTATTATCTATCAATTGATAGCAAATGCCAGTTCTCTCTCTCTCTCTCTCTCTCTCTCTCTCTCTCTCCTCCCTCTCTCCCTCTCCTCTGCGTACATTTCAAGTCACAAGTTATTTCAAATCTACTTTTTCTTTCTATACATTTGTTTCTTGAAATGCAATATAAGAGGACCAGTAGTACAGAGAGGTCTGTATAAGAGTCAGTCCTCTCTAATGTTCGTCTGTATTACTCAATAGGTGTGAGTCTTTTGACACCGGATTCTGTATATAGATTGTAATGTATATGTGTTATAAACACCTCTCCCAATGACTGACTACTGATTTGTAATTTTTATTTCAACACATAGTATATTATCACTGAATTTGAAGCCCACTTTGAAATTTATATCCAAAAAATATTATTAACTCAATAACAGAAAAAGAAATTCTTATTTAATATTATATATATTTTTGATATTAATTCAAGAAAATAAAAATATATATCAAAACTTCGACGCTCTCTAATGCTTTATATATGAAAAAATTAGAAAAGATTGTTTCAAATGATATAATATCCAATGCAATAAATTTTGTGTGAAATTTTTTTTCTACTTTTTATATATTACTTATATGTGGACTAATAATTCAATTTCAAAAAATCTTAAAATAAAATAAAATCTTACGCCTCGTGTTTTTACTTCTGCTTTAACTTGCAGTATATTGGTACAAGTTCATTAGATATGTCAATGAATTTGTAAACACATGAACAACTTTAAAGTTGACGATTAGTAAAATATATAAATTCATTGACATATCTAATGAACTTCTCCGAATATTATAGTTCAATTATACTGCATGTTAAAGCAGAAACAAAAATTACGAGGCGTAAGATTTTATTTTATTCTCAGATATTCCGAAATTGAATTATTAGTCCCTCTATATCGCCCGCATATATATTATAATTTACTTGTGCTGATGAAGAGTACCAATACATCTCTCACTATGAATCTAAAAAATGTTAAGTTTTAGTTTTTCTTAATTAAAGTAATTTAAAAGTTTGTTATATAAAAAATCTCCCCTTTTTATCAAAGAAAATATTTTTTCGCTTCATTTCTATGCATTCATTTCACAATTATATAAATATATTAAATAAAACTTATAGATTAGAGAAGTGGCAAAATAGCAGTCAATAACTAGGAGATCGTCCATCTCTGTCGTCGCAATTGATTCCTTTTTAAAGCACTGGTGGGTAGGGTTGAAGGGGAAGGAGACATATCTATCTGTATATTTATTTATAAGAAATGTTTGTTATTTTTGTCTTCTATTTATTTAAAAATGCTTTGCGGGCACTCATCACATGTGAAAAATTCATCCACGAATGGAATCCTTAATATTCCAAGAGATACTGTACTTAGCAATCAGTTGTTGAACAGCTCAGAGTGAGGCCAGAGATACTCATTTGCAATGTTTGACGAAAAATTAAATACTTTTTTTTTATTTGATTTGGAGTTTCAAAAAAATAAGAAGAAAAAGTAAATACTTATTTATAATTTACAGTTTGTGTGAGTTATAGATAGGGATTGACTGCAAAGATGAGAGGAGAGGTAGCGAAGAGACAACTCAATCAATTTTAAAATGCATAGTTGATTGCAGTTTAAAAATACTTGTGCAACAAAACTAATGAAATGCATAGACAAGTGTTTGAAATTCATAAAATTTTTTCTCCAACTTTAATGTTCTTATCATTAAATGAAAAAATTGTTTTTAATTTAAAAAATGTCTTAACTATTTAATATCAACATAGAGGATATGGAGAGGGAGAAGAGAGAGAGA
>JAQFXN010000410.1:0-22694 GCA_034693365.1 Liacarus xylariae | reverse complement strand
TCACAATTAACAGTACGCACATGCGCATTCAATAGATTGCATCAGGTGCTTAATCACTCTATACGGCCGGCCCAGAAAATAAATATAATTTTAATTGATTATTCAAATAGTGATTAAGAATAGAGTTTAACTTTCACTTTTAGGAAGCTTTTAAAAACATTAATTTTCGTTAACTCTTGAATTTTTTTGAGAGATTTTATCATTTATGCAAAACTTGCAAATAAGACACTAAATATCTCAGCCGTAAATGATTTCTTAATGCTTTCAATTGTTTTCACTGAAATCTATTACAAAATGACATTTAACTAAAGTGTCAGATAATGAGAACTCGAACTAAGGTTTTAAAGAAATAATCCAGCTGAGAATTATACTCTATTTTAGCACATAAAACATATAAAGGATAGACGGAAAGAGGAAACGGTCAAAATATGCCATGTGAAATTTAATTTCTTTTTAATATATTATAATAATAATCTTATACTCGATTGTTGAAAACTTTTGATTAGAGTGAACTTGGTTATATGCATTTGTATATAAGAGAAACTGTTAACATTTTTAGAAAACTCTATGCCTTTTATTCTTTAATGGGTATTTAAGTTGAATCAAATCAGATTCAATTTAATTCAATACATGACTTCTCATTAAATGTTTAGTAATGTTTTTATTGATTATATAAAAAATATGTCCCAAATCTTCTTGTGATTCTAATCAAGTCTTTATTGCTTTCATTTGTCGCACAAACCATAAGCACAAACTCAATAAAGGTTTAGAAATTATTTTGAACTCAATTTCTGAATGAAATAGAAATGTAATGTTATGTTAGTTATCATCTAAATTGTTTGACATTTTATTTGTGCTCTTTTATTGGATCATAATTCTAGAATCAGTGACTTTTTATTTATTATAAAACTATTAGAATTACAGCGTTTTTCTATTCAACTAAACTCCACTAACTATTCGGCTCTGTTTGAGCTGACAATCCATTTGTGAATTGAAATGCATTTGTCTCTACTTTTTACGCCATATACTGAACGTTGAAAATGTTTTGTTGTCTAAGTTGAGAGACACTGACAAGTGATTGTCAAAATTTGGTCCATAGAGTGGATTGAATTGAGTGCAATATATTGTCATACAATATGACGTCATTTGATACCAAACTAAAAGTTTTTATGAGACTTTGTTTTGTTCGACACATTTAGAACTGGCTCTTCCTCTCTAACTGAGAAGGGATGCAAGGCTTCAGGCAATAGAATTTAGAAAACTTAACAATAGTTTTACGCATTAGAAGAATAAAAGAATAATTGATCACTCAGTCATGTCTTCTGACACTGTTTTGAGTTGTTTTTATATCAAAAATAATACTTTTTCTACACTTTCACTACATTTTCTATTTTTTGACCGATATTTCAGATATAAATAAATGTAAATAAAGAGTGAATGAATGTATGATTTATAAAAAAAGTGAATACAATTATATAAAAAAGATATAGTATTCCTCAATTAATACGATCTTTTAGTTCATTGGATTATATCTTAGAAATTCACTTTTATAAAAGTAGTACTTCTATGAATCAAAAATTCCTGATTCGCTATGTGAAAGGCTTTAATCGCAAAAAAGGAACTTTCGAATAATCTAAGTTTTGCAACTACTGCAACAACATTGCAACCTGATTATTTTTTATTCAATTTAATAGTACTATAATCGACTTAATAATATTTATTATATTTGTTTATCTAATACTAAATAATTTATTTTATTTGCTCCACAACTGTTTATAGTCTATAAACAATATTAAAGTTTTTCTATTGAATCAATGATAAACTATGGAATTGACTATCATTTTTACAAAATTAGAATTAATGATTATTTTTTTTCTACGATTTACTATGTTTTTATCGAATACTCAATACTATTATGAAAGACATTCAATCTATTGATATAATACTGTCTGTACGAAAAATAGTAAAGCTGAGACATAAAACAACAAGGTACAAAAATTTCTAGGCACATTTTGTAGCCCTATTATATCCAATTCTAATGGATAATAGGGCTACAAAATGTGCCTCCATTAGAATTGGATATAATTTTTACCCCCTTAACGTATCTCGTCTTTATTCTATAAACTTTTAAACCAGTCGTGTTGGCAAGTTTTCACAATTAACAAAAAATTGAGTTTTGAGACAAATTAATTACATCAGGACCATTTTGTAAATAATAATAAAAAACAAATAATCCTTATAAATAAATGTTAAGGTGAAACTAAATTAATGAATTTTGATATTAATTTGCAAAATTAACTTTTCTATTGTTTTTGGGATAAATTCAAAAATGACATTTGAAATTTTTTTGCTTGAATCCCAAACCATGATCCTGCTCTTGTCCTTTTTATAATTGAATAACGTGCATTGGTGAAAATCTGAAGCACAACCTGGGCATTACACACGGCATATTTTTAAAAATATTTCTTCAATGGTATAGCAATGCAATAAAAAAATGTGGAAAAATTGAACAATTTTCGCACTAAAATGCATTTTCAAGGTGTTTTTGAAGATCTCTAGAATGAATACCAGATATGTTAGAGGGGTAAAATTTATAGCCATAGTTAATAGTCAATAGGGGTACAAAATCCATTTAAAAAATTTCATCTATCTTGTTGTTTTCTACCGTAGCTTTAAAACATTTCGTACACTTAATATATAATAATTGAGAGCATAGAGGGATATTGTGGGTATAGTAAGCGGTGAACTCCCTTTGAAATTAGATCTAATCGAATAGCCGAAGAACAATTTTTAGACCTAGCTTATAGGTCCACATTACTCTTGATATACCCCCTGAGCCTTCTGTTTGAAGACATCCCCTTCTGTATTGGAACGGTCTTTCCTTATCTAATAACATATTCAAAGATTAATGAATCACTGTTTCAATTGTGGATCACTTATGATGAATGACGTGAACCGTTAAATATTTATAATTGATTTTTGACTCTTTCAACCAATTTTATCCATTAATATAATAGAAATGGAAAACTTGATATAATTTCTTTGCGTAAAACTTGTCTATAATTCAAATAAAGAACTTGGGTTTCAAACTGTGTATTCAATTGAAAGAATATAAATATTATTTTAACTCAAAATAAAGTACTTAAGTATTGAAATAATTCATTTTGTTATTTATATTAATGTTCCTCAGGTTAAGCAGAAAAATATTTAGCTTTAATCTAGAATTCAGTCGATATTCAATATTAATAGGAAGAATTATTCTAATTTTGTAATATGTTCGGTGACTTTTATAGGAATACTATTGCATTTATTCAATTAAATTTACATTGAATTTTAATCATAAAAACTTCTTCGAAATATTTTAATTCTAGAATTGTAGTCTCGAAGCAAAACAAAATATTTCATTCTTTTAGACAATTCTATTATTTATTTATTTTTATCTTTTGATCACTGAATATGAGCTCTGATTCAACTCAATATATTGTTTACTTTTAAGACTTTATTCTTGAATGGTATCAAATCGAATGGATTTTTATAGAATTTGATTAGGTTATAATAAATATGGCCAAGGTAGTGAGCAAATAGATAAAATGCACCTAGCTTTACATTTTCTATAAATGCCTCTGACTTTTGGAACTTTCTAGAGGTAATCTTGCCATTTCGTGATATAAAAAATCGATTTTTAACAATTTACCGAACTAGATTTTTGGCCATAGATCACCAATTCACCTATTTCCATTTCTCTCCCTAGAGCTGACGAGTTTGGCCATTCATAGTTTGTAATGAAATCTTTTAAAATTGTTATCTATAAATGTTATTTCAAAATATATTCATGTTTGATGTATACCGTCTCTATATTTTCATTAAACTCATGAGAAGTATTAAAAAAGAAAAAATGGAGAATAAATGCCATCATTTTAGTTGATTTATGTTAATCATTAGGCTTTTGATAGAACATTAGATTATTTTCACTAAACCAAACATTTCTAATCTAATATTTTTTGTTTTAACACCAGTAATGTGAATGGTTTTCGTCGTAGAAGAGGGCACTTATTCATTGCTACTGAGGGGCAAGAATTCTATAGGTTTTCTTAGTTTTCATATGAATTCTGCGCCAATTTTACAGATATTAATATGATTTAAAAGAATAATTTCCGGATAATTAAAGAATTCAATGAATCACAAATATTATAAAATAAATAAAGAGCTTATTCTGGAAACAACCTTAGGATTATTGATCAAAAATGGCATGAGTGCAATATTACAAGCATATTCAGCCTATTCTGCCTCTTCCGCATCAATGTTTTGGATTAGAAATATCAGAGGTTATAGAGAAGGCTAGCCTTGTGTGACATTTTTTCCCAACCTTTTCATTACAAATATAATAATAACTTATATAAGAATCTAAGGATAACTTATGTTTGACTGCTGTCTAATACATAACCTGATTATTTGCAATACTGATTGAGAGGATTGAATTTGATTGAGAACATAAAAAAATATGATTAAAAGGCCTTCGAATCGGTTCAATAAAAACAAGAGAATCAGAAAGACTTAAATTATTATATAATTGTTAGCGTAAAAAAAGTTTTATTATTTTTCTTTCTTCTACTTCTAAAATGTTCGGTAAAAATGATACAAAAAATATTGATCTCAACTCAAATAAATGCGATTCGAAACAAATAATATAAACGATTAAATTTCTTATATTTCTTGTGAACAAACAATAATATAAAAAAGATGTGATAACAGATGTTAGAATAAAATAGTGAAAATTTTACCATTTTTCTAAATCTAAGCGAGATTGTTATGAATTTTTATATTTTAATTAAATTTTGTTCGTTTGTATTGACTTAAAAAAAACTTATTTATTATTTTTATAATTTTTTTTATGCAAATAATATAAAAAGAAATTTCTAAAATTATTTTCAGAAATTATTTATTTTATAAATTAAATACAAATATACTGTACTTTGAATTTTCAAGTTTATATATTCTGTCAATGATTGAGTTATTTTTGCATTTCTATCTCTATTTGGATTTGATTTATCGATTCATTTTCTGGGATAATATAATTGAATTGAAACAAAAAAATATGTTATAATTTACTGCGACATTGAATTTCATTAAAATACTAAAATAATTATTTCTAAAGTCAAATAATGTATTTATTTTTATTCAATTAATTTAAGAATAACTGATTATTCCAATAAAATTCAATTTAAACAGAAGGTCTCGAAAAAAGTTAACAAATAAGCTAAGTTTGAAACACAAAATACATATAATCTACAGAAATACAGAATTTTTATAAGTATCTCATTTTGAAGTATCATTTATGTCATATACACTATAATCTTAAAGTCATACACTTTTTATTGAATCGATGTGACGATAAATATTAAAAAAGTATAAAAATATTTCTTAAAATTTTTGAAATATTTATTGAAATTCAATTCAATGTTTGAGAACAAAATCTAAATTATGGCAAAAATAAAATTATTTTCAGTGAAACACTATACTATACTAAGTGTACGAAATCTTTTAAAGCTAAGGCAGAATACAACAAGATATATTCTAAAGTGGATCAAATTTCTAGAGTGGATTTTGTACCCCTATTGACCATTAGCTATAGCTATAAATTTTACTCTTCTGACATATTCATTCTAGAGATATTTAAAAACACCTTGAAAAAGCAGTTTTGTTTGAATATTGTTCAATTTTTGGACATTTTTTATTGCATAGTTATACCATTGAAGAAATATTTTTCAAAATATGCCGCGTGTAATGCCCAGGTTGTGCTTCAGATTTTCACCAATATACTTTATTCAATTATAAACAAGTCACGAGCAGCATCATGGTTTGTGATTCAAGCAAAAAAATTTCAAATGTAATTTTTGAATTTATCCCAAAAACAATATAAAAGTTAATTTTGCAAATTACTATCAAAATTCATTAATTTAGTTTCCCCTTAACATTTCTTTATGAGGATTATTTGTTTTTCTTATTATTTACAAAATGGTCCTGATGTAATTAATTTGTCTCAAAACTCAATTTTTTTGTCAATAGTAAAAACTTGCCAACACGACTTGTTTATAAATTTATAGAATAAAAACGAGATACATTTAGGGGGTAAAAATTATATCCAATTCTAATGGATAATAGGGCTAGAAAATGTGCCCTAGAAATTTCTTGTACCTTGTTGTTGTCTTAGCTTTACTATTTTTCGTACAGACAGTATGTTAATGTGTTTAATATCGATATATTAAACACATTATTTTTTATTCATTTTTTTATCATTAGGTGATAATTAGAGTGGATTTTTATATATTAAACCGAAGAAATGATCTCTTGTTTAGTATTGATTTTAACTCCGCTATCAAAATGTAATGCAGTCTAAGATATGAGTCATTTTAGTTTTTTTTCTCTATTCTCTATCTAACTATTTAATAGAGAATATATCGTTTTCAGTTCCAAATCATACATTTTGAAGAAAGATTTATCTTTAAAAAAAGATAAAATTACTATAGTTTATATGTGAGTTAAGATTAAAATTTTCAAATAAAGAAAGTTTAAATGTATGAAATTGACAAATAATATCTCATATGTAGTTCTCTAAACATATCACTTGTTTTATTACATATGCTCTGTCTTTCGATTTTAAAAATACTCTATAGGAGTATCTAATTATAAATAACTTAATTATTAAATCAATATTTCAAAAGAGATCATAGAACTGATGTCAATCAAAAGCAATTAGAATTAAACCGAATTTTCTATGTTTTCATAGAAAACCTTTTAACCCAATACTTGAATTAACTATTGATTCCGGTTTTATTAATAGCAATTTAACAATTGTCATCCAAACTAACTGTAGTCTCAATGGGATAGGAATGGGTTAACAAAATTACACACAATCTTATGTACTGTAGTTTATGTAGTTTTTTTTAATGCTGGTTAATATCTTTACCTTGATAATCGATATTTTCACAAACAAGTCATTGATAATTGTTTTAAATACTATCATAAAATTACTTCAGTTTGAAAAATTGAAAATATTTTTTGACACAAAACAATAAAATTTCGAAATATCTCTGGAATTTCGAAAGAATTTCCAGAATTATTTGCTAAATCGCACGATTTCGACGATTCAATTTTGATCTCTAATTCAAGATAATGTGGATAACCTGTTATTTATAGCAATGTTAACTAAAAATTCTATTTATTTATTTAAGTGTTTTATTTGAAAGATTTCAATTAAGTCTACAATTTTGAACACTTTAAATGCAATTTTTAATGAAGTGTTTTATTATAAACTTAATACTTTACGAGAAGAAACGGATCGATACATGTGCTAATAGTTGGAGAAGGAGTTAGAGATTAGTTCAGAAAGAGTGTTGATGTTTTACGCAAACGAACCACTTATTTGATATTGCTTAGATTTTTTTAAAAACTTAATAGAAATTAAACATATTTTAGTGCAAACAAATGCGATGAAAGATTCCATTTATGTTAAGGAAAAACAACACTACATGAATAGCAAATGTCTATTTCATATCGATTTTACATACAATTCTGTATTATTGTTATTATTATTACAAGACTTTGTACAAGTTATTACTGGCGTTAATTGTCATTGCCGTTACTATCCTTCAATATACAGTACTTACGATAGGATTGGCTGATAAAAGATATAAACTTTTGTACTTAAAGTAAATCAAGAGATAATTCTAATCCATTAAAAAAAGTTGATTGCTAAAAATTAAGATTGTGTTCAAAGCTGTGATTTTTTAATGGAATCAAACATTTTATTTATATAAAAATATAAGTTTAGAAAAGTTCAACAAACAGTTTTTGATAGTCGAGTCAAAGCTCGGGCCAATTTCAAGATATTTGTATAGCTTATTGACAGCAAAGGAGTATTTATTTTACGAATGTTTTGTTGGAATAAATTAAATGAAAAGAGTTGTAAATCAAATAAATTTCAATATTAATTAATTATAAGTGAATTGAATTGAATGGCTATTGAGTGAAAGATTGACATATAATTAGTTTTATGTGTTCTATAAATATCCCAAATGAGTCAACCTTTAACGACAAAAATAAAAATTCTGAGGAAATAAATGAATTCAATTTCATATTATAGTTGAAAAAAATTTAGAGTAATTGCGGACAAAAAGTACTTTGAATTATGTATGTATTGTACGGAATGAAACACATCAACCGATAGTGTATAAGACATACGTCGATGTGTTGAGGAGTAATAGACTTTGAAGGGGAGTGAACAGTAACAGTGGCACTAACACCGAGACCTTGGCTATAGGAAGGGGAGTCCCATCGCATCAAATATTTAATGTACTGTCCCTCCAATGCTAAAGTTTTTGCCCAATGTTTTGATAATATGGTAACACAAATAACGCAATAAAATTAGAAAAAATATTTAAATAATTTAAAATAATTTCATGAATGGATTCGTATATTCAATAGTGGATTGTGTTGTGAAACGCCTTTTACTGTTAAAAAACTTGTGACAAATGTTTACAACAAAACCAATGATAAAAAATATATATAAACAACAAAAACAACTGATTTATTAACTCAAAAGTTATGGCGATTTTTCACTTATGATGTAATTTAAATATAATATTTGTATTGAATTAAAGTTTAATTATATGTTATGTTAATTATATAGTTATTGACAATTTGTATATGAAATCTATATATAGTTTATTTGATAACTATTTCAACACTTATTTTAGGGGAAAATTGCCTTTAAATACATGTATTGCAGCAGTCATTCAGTCGTGCGATCAATCGATTTATTATTAAATATGTATTTAAATAATGTTTTTCTCCGATTCCTGTCTTCACTTCAATTACACAAAACGATTGTTTCAATTAATTTAATTTAATTTTGTTTTTTACTCATATTTTCTTAAAAAATTAGTTTTATTTAAAAATGATAGACAAAAATGTTTAAATATTATGTGCTTTGAAAACAAAATATATTTCGTAATCGATTTGAAGAAATTATTTTTTAAAAAACAGAGAAAAAAGTTATTTCATTAATGAATTTTATTTGTTTTTGATTTGTTTTGAACTAATTTTTTGTTTTGTTTTACTCATAGGAAAGCAATTCAGGGAGAAATCAAGATATCGACAGAGAGTGGAGAGACCCGTACTCTACGCAGTGCTCCCGATTGGGGGGTAAGTGTCCACTAGTCCAGTGCAAGATGATCCTCATTTGGTCTGCTTTTGATGTAGTGTTTAAGCACTTTTAGCAGTCGATCAGTGCTATTGTTTTGTGCGACTCCTGTGTTGATGAGAGAGAGCGCACGTCTTTCTCTATGACCAGTGTTTTGCTGCCAATAATATTGCATTTAATTATTTAAACACTAATTAATTGATGTTTTATTAGTGATCACTAATTGTTTTATTTTGTGTTTATGCGGAATAGGAGTCAGCCATCAATGCCGACCACTTATGGGTGTCTACCAGTGCCTCAGGAGATCTCTGTTATGTCGGAGAGAATGAATGTTCGGTACGTTTTCTTTCCATCGATTTTTCACATCATTTGCATAAAAATTATGAAAATAATAGTTTTTAGTTTAAATTTTCATTTATGCAAATATTTTATATATATTTTCTGTCTGGACTCAAACCGAAGTCAATTATACTCTTTTTCTCTATTGATTTTGTTGGAAAAAATAGTGTTTAAGTTTCAGTCAAAAGTGGTTTTTTATATTTTTATTTATACAAAAACCATTGAATTATATATTGAATCACATATTTCTTTAATAGCAATAATTTATATTTTGAGTGATTTTCCTATTGTGTCGTAAACCAAATAATAGCTATTAGACTGAAATTCGAAATCACTCTTAGTTTTAGGAGTTTTACTGAAAATAAATATATTTTTAGAATATATTTCGCCAATCATTCAAATCTTTGCACAGCTTTTGATTTCTTTTATTTATATTTTTATTCAATGAAAATCTCGTAATTAAAAAACTATTAATTTTATATTTAAACGGATTTATATTAAATGTCTGTACTATTAATTGTTTGTGTGTTCAGAAACAGGGACCTCGACTGTGTTGTCCGGCCTGTAAGATAACGGCACACACGGGCTGTATAAGCATTTTGATCGATAAAATCAAATTTCACTGTAAGCCGACCTTCAAAGACGTCGGAGTTCGTCAGTACAGAGAAGTAAGTCAATAGTCAATCAATTATATACTGTTATATCAGAAGATTGTCTCAAAAAGTTATTAATAATAACACAAAGTTTTATTTATTGATTTTACACTTGAGTTCAATGTTAGCTAAAAGTAAGACAAAATATATATTTTTGAAGCAATGATTGAAAGAATGCATTTATTGAGGCATTTGTTTATAATATATGTCCAATGATTACAGCAAACTGTGATTCATCACCATTGGGTGCACAGACGCCACCAGAAGGGCCGATGCAAGCAATGCGGCAAATCGTTTCAGTCAAAACTGTCGTTTGGAAACAAAGTAAACATAACTTTTGATATTTATTTGAATCAAATTTTTTTTATAAAAATTGATATAAATCTGTAAAAAATGCAAATTTTGATCCAACTCTGCATTGGTTTATGTGTCTGCACAGGAGATAGTGGCCATATCGTGTTCCTGGTGTAAAACCGCATTTCATAATAAGGAGAATTGTTTTAATATGCAAAGGATAGGAGAAAATTGTCCCCTAGGCATACATCAGGACCTAATAGTCCCGCCCTCTTGGATCGTCAAACTTCCGCGAAGGGTAAGAAATACAAAACCCTTTTATAAAATTTTATATAATTTTTCTTTCGATGAAAAGATTATCTAAAAGTTAATATCCTTTCAAAAAGTGATTCAATTATTAAATCCAAGCGTTTAGTAGTTTTTGATTTAACGCCTAATATATTAAATAAACTTTTCCTTTTTATATATAGTTTTGATGAGTTTGTTATCGAAATATTTAATTAAAATATTTGTCTAAACTTTGAAACTTAGGGTTCATTCAAGTCTTCAATAAGACGGTCCCCAAAGGCCAAAAGGGCCACTTCCAAGAAAAGGACCAAAAAGGAAGACTCGGCGACGAGTGTTTCCGTTGATAATCATCTGCACCATCAGTTGCACGCACTTCACGGCTCATCTCCTCCTCCAACCAAAGAGTTCGGTGGCCAACACCGGAGTTTCGCAATTAAACCGATTCCTTCATCGAGTTCTAAACCACTTCTTGTGTTTATTAATCCCAAAAGTGGTGGAAATCAAGGCTTAAAACTGATGCAAAAGTTTCAATGGCTTCTAAACCCTCGCCAAGTGTTCGATCTCTCTCAAGGGGGGCCTAAACTGGGGTTAGAGTTATATAAAAAAGTCAATAATCTTCGAATCCTTGCCTGTGGTGGAGACGGAACGGCCGGTTGGGTTCTGTCCGTTTTGGATGAGATCGCTATATACCCTCCGCCACCGCTATCTGTACTGCCATTAGGGACGGGCAACGACTTGGCCCGCGCTCTGGGTTGGGGTGGAAGCTATACCGACGAACCCGTGTCTAAAATCCTACTAAACATAAAGGACGGGGAAGTCGTTCAACTCGACCGCTGGAACCTTAGGGTCGAACGCAATACCAATATATCGCCCACTGAGCAGATGGCACAGAAGGAGGACGAGGGCGCCAAACAAGACTTGCCCCTCAATGTCGTCAACAATTACTTCTCTATAGGAGTGGACGCACACATAGCCCTGTCCTTTCACGAGGCCCGGGAAGCACATCCGGAACGGTTCAACTCTAGGCTTAGGAATAAAATGTTTTACGGACAACAGGGGGGGAAAGACCTGCTCCAACGCAAATGGAAGGACTTATGTAATTATATAACCCTTGAGTGCGACGGATGTGATCTGACCTCAAGACTCAAAGATCTTAAAGTGCATTCCGTTTTATTCCTCAATATTCCGAGGTTTGCATACATTCTGTACATTCATTCCCTATCTCTCTCTGTATTTCTATTATATCTCTAATTGTATTCAAATTTATTTTCATTTATTTACTCGAAATCTCTTTTGACTGAAATGTTTTCTATTGGTTTCCAAACTCTATATGTTTTATATTCTATATTCTCTATTCTATATAATATGGTATAACTCTATAACTATTTAACTATATATACAATAAGAGTATAAGACATGTAATACTAAACCGAAAGCAATGCAAACAATAACTGCCAAACAAAACATTACAACATATGAGACGAAATAAATCTTTTCTTACATTTATTTCGTTGTAATTCCATATTTATTAGAGTTTATGTTTATATCAATATATCATTTATAGCTACGGGGGTGGGACCCGGCCCTGGGGCTCGAGTTCGCCGTCTTATGAAACTCCCCGAACAGACGATGGACTCATTGAAGTGATTGGTTTGACTACATATCAGTTGGTGAGCACTTATACCACTTATGTTTAGAAGGGATCGCATTATATAAGACATTATAAGATATAAGTTATATATCGATCATAATTTGGTTTTGCATTATATCCTCTACTCATATAACAGCCGCTCCTACAGGCAGGAGGACACGGAACATGCATTGCCCAGTGCAAGAGTGCTAAGATTATTACCACCAGAACTATACCTATGCAAGTGGATGGAGAGCCCTGTCGTCTCTTGCCATCTGTCATAACACTACAACTCAGAAATCAGGCAAATCTCATCGCAAAAGCCAAAAGTCATAATCAAATAATTCACGTGTAAGTCATGACACATACACTCTATATATGAACCACTGATACAAATAAATTAGTTTCTCTTCACAACTGAATCACTGAATGAATTGATTTTTGGATTAATATTTTGTTTCAATAGACCGACACTCGAAAAGTTGACACTAAAAGTGCGAAAATTAAATCTAAACGATTACGAGACCTATCATTACGATAAACACAAACTGAAGGAAGTCTGTGAGTCAAACACCACTACTCCCTATACCCTATACTACTAACTAATATATGTTTCGTATATTAAATGCAATTTATATTCATTTGTTTATTAATCCGAATCTAAAGCACTGTTCGTTGGGAACCTCTTTATCGATCAGAACCTTGAGTTGGTTCACGTCAGGGCCAAAATCAATGATTTGACGCGCGATAGGAATTACAGCAGCGGTCAGTCCTGCACTGATAATCCCTGTGCGGCTACAAAGTTTGATTCGCACGACTGGTGTTTCGTTGACTGTAAGTCCACTTGTCTTCAGATATCACTACTGATTGGCAGTGAATCTAATTGACGAACCACTGACTCCACTAATCTATTTATCCATTCATTTCATCCCCCTTCCCTTAACCCATACACCCATAGCCTGTACAGCCGAGCGCTTCTTCCGTATAGACAGAGCACAGGAACACTTGCACTTTGTGGTCGACATATGCACTGATGATCTTTATATTTTGGATCCTGAGAGCCAACACTCGGAAGAGAAGGACGAAATGGACTTTTTTAACGCCTGTTCTGACCCGATGTCTAATATTAATAATAATAATATTCTTATTAATCAATGCAATCAATCGTCTGGTGAAGAAAGTCCTACCACTCCTTCAATAAGTGGTTCGCATTTGATTAGAGAAATTCCATTTAGTGTTCCGACAAAGTTCTCACCGGAAGAGGTATTACAGGCGGCAAAGCTCGGGGATCTCAGTCTACTTAAACAATTGCACCACAAGGGCATCGATTTGTTGGCCATCGATGAAAAGGGTATAAAACTCTTATGTTTTGCATTAATTCATTGTTTTATTCATCGATTTATTGATTGCATAATATTAAGTACTTTTGTATTACTCTGCTGTGCTCTAAGGCATGTCAGCCCTACATCACTCCTCCCATTTCGGCTATGAAAACATTGTCGGTTTCCTTCTGTCAGCTGCGCCCCCGACCCTACTAGACCTGAGTGAGCGCGAGTCCGGACATACGGCTCTACATAAGGCCGCTCTGCACCGTCGGCACAATATATGTCAAATGCTGGCCACATCTGGGGCTTCCCTCTCCAAATTGGATTATCAGGGGTTAACACCAAAGCAGTTGGCACTGAGAGCTGGGGATCAGGAATTGGGTGCTCTTCTCCAACGTAAGCATTCCCTACGATTAGCCATTCCTTTCAGTTCACTATAAAACTATATAAAACTCTGATTTTATATGAAGTGATATTTTTTTTTGTTTTATTGAAATTCTTGTTTCAAATCTATGTCTCAATCAGTTTATATCAAACGTAAACGAAATCTTTTGAACTGAACTTAATTTTTTTGTGTTATTTGTCTTCAAATTTTGTGTTCATTTCTTTACAGATTTTGAAGAACACGAGAATGAGATGAGAGACAGAGAAACAGCTGTTTAGCAGTTATTCGACTTTATATAAGAAAAATATATATTTTAAGTCTTCTTTACTCCACTCGACTCTACTCTACTCTACAGTACTCGTGCCTAACAATCAAAATAGCATTTGTTTCACTCATTTGTCACTCATTTTGCACCAAAAAAATTAATTACACTTCAAGTCATTTACCAAACTTTTTGATAATCCCTTTCGTTTGAAAATATTATTTTAAATTATTATTTTTTGTTGTTTTTTAAGAATTATTTCTTTTAAACTCATTTAAGAATTGAAGAAAAATAATTATAGAATTAATTATTTGATTGGAATTCAATTGATTGTGCAATTCGTGGGTCATTTAAAGTCTCAAATATTGGTTTTTATTGACTTTATTTTGACTCTTATTCTTAAATAATTGAAATGAATTTTAAATTAATTGATATATTTATTAATCACTAAATTATTTACTAAAGACTAAACAAATTGTTATAATTTTTTTGCACATATTTAAAAAAAACATTGAAAAAAATCTTCTATAAAAGAAGGTTTGATTTGTAATAAGCAAATGCTTAAACCCAAGAGCAGAACGAAGAGCAGCTAATACTTCGACAAATATATGTAATATTAATATATTTAAAAATAATTTAGCTTTTATACCCCTATAAGAGCTAAATTGGATTTGAATTGTATTGAATGGGCGACTAAACTAATAATTGGTTTTAAATTATTATTATTTAAGATAAAGAAACAACAAATTTATTTATATCTGAAAAAATATATAATTAATTAATATATTAATAGAAATTTTAAATCAAATATTTTAAGTCCCGTTCAAACAAAAATGTAGTTTCACTGAAACGATATATACATTCCCTAAACGAATCATTGTATTAGAACATTGATGAGTTATTTTCTAATTAATTGTCTTATTCTTTCGTCTTTTTTTAATATTCAATTTTACACTAAATATTGTATGAATTTCATTGAGAATCAACACATTTCGTGCCTTTGCCTCACATATGCCTAACACTCATTCCATTTTCGGTCTTATAAGTTGTCATTTCTGTTATTTATGAAAATATTTCATTTCTTTTTTAATTTAATTTCTGTTCTTTTAAACCTATTAATAAAAACAGACATTAGTTGACAATCATTACTGATGTAAAACACGAGTAATTTTAGGAATAAATTCAACGGCAATACAATATTATTATTACTATTGACTGAATATTTTTGTTTAAATAAAATATAAAGAAATTCTAAAAATCAATTGTCTTTAACTGTTTTTGAAATGTTAAGCAGTTATGCACCTAATTATGCACTGAGTCTTATATTTAATTGATGTGCAGTTTAATACTGCTCTGTATTAATAATACCCAACGTTAAAAACAGATTTTTAATGCGATTTTTCACTACAACACCAAATGCTAACAAAAAAATAAAAGTTTATTTTAATTGAATGTTAAAAAAATATATAAATTTATTTCAATAAAAAGCATTAAACTTCTAATACAAATGCGAATTATTCGTTATTTTCTTTACTGTAGGCCAAGAGTAGTATAAAAAAAGTTGTGTAATATTTTTTGATCGATTTGTTGCCATAGAGAGGGAGAGGGAAAGAAAGAGAGAACAAGAGCTGAAAGCATAACAAACAGACATATAATGTCCTCAATAGTCAGGACAAACACGAGTAACAGATCACTAAAGTATGGATCCGTTGTTCTATTGTATAAATCTGTTCCGTCGAAGAAAGTTTGAAAAGTGCATTGAAGTCTGTAATGAAGCACTCGATGCTAACCCTTACGATCAGGTATTGTATGCTATAAACAATTATTTAAACAAATAGTTTTTAGACAATTCTTGAATCAGAACTTTAGAATTCTCTTCCAATAAATAATTCCATATTGTGTTTCATTTAATTTATTCGGTAATCGATTGAAAATTAGATAAACAAATGTAAAAACAAATATCAGAATTGAAAACATTTTAATCATGTTTTTTTCATTTGTTTAAAACATAAAACTCATTCAATTCTAAGAAAAGATTTTTAATAAAACTGAACAAAATATTTATTTTATAAGTATTCAATGCATCGGAATATTCTGTTCAATTAGTTGAGGGGAAATCGAAATGAAGTCTTTTATCTGAAGTGAAGATTCTATTTCCTCACAATAATTAAGGAATTAAGTTATTTTTAAATCTTGCCCTCACAAGAGCTCAATGAACAACATTTCATACTCTTTAACACTAATGGCAAACGCATTTACACGATATATAAGATGTCTAAAGATTGTACAATAATTTCCTTTAAATTAAAAACAATGCTCTTTCTTGTGCTACATTTTCTTTAAGTTTGTTCAAAACATCTTTTATTGTGTTTTTTGTTCTAAGATTGCCTAATGAATCAAAATTTTGCAATTCTTTATTAGAGAGGATAATGTTATATATGTTTCCAAATCGAGTCAGCAAAGGTGCTGAAGGGGATCCTGAAAACAATTTGCGAGCGTGTTTTCAGATACCTCTCCACAGTCTGACACAATGGACGCCATTTCCTGCAAAATGTTATAATATTCTACAAAATTGACCAAATTATCAAATTCTTTCTATAATAGATAAAATATGTTGTGCATGGTCAAATTCTGTGATATCGCAAAAGCCCTGTGCAACTCCCTAAGTTGGCTTCCAAAGACAGGCCCCGAGACATATGACTCGGTATCCCTGAGAGTGAATGTTTAAAATACAAAAGTTCTAAAGGTTTAAGTGATTTCTCTTGTCTTTGGATTTAAATATTTGAAACACTCATTTGGAGTCAAATATTGAGAGAATAATTACGAGCTGTCAGTCTTCACCTAAAACAACAATTCTTTGTTAGAACCCTTTGAAATGGCATTAAATGAAAATTAATTAAAAAACATCAATTGTCTCGAAAAATAAAGTATTATTTCGTGTGATATTTGCTCGAAATAATCATTTTTCTCACTTTAATCATTGACTTTAATTAAGAAGAACTCAAAATATTTTCTATCACTTTATTATTCAATTATAGAATAAGAATAAAATTTGAATATATTTCAGATAATTTGTTATGAATTAATCGATTTATTGTCTGTTAAACAGATGAATAATATTTTAAAAGGACATTTCTCATTCAATTTATTAGTGGATAAAATATTCAAATTCTAGCACAGAATAAAACAATGGAAACAAATTTTCAGACTTTATTTTAAGAGATAAGCATTTGGTTGAATAGATATTTCGATTCGTTTCATAATTTTTTTTTCTTTAATTTATTTTCCATTTCGTAATACATTCTGTTTTGTGATATTTTCTATTGATTTTTTACGTTTTAGTCACAGCAATGAAAAACATTTTAGAGAAGAGAGAAAGCGATTTCAGTGCTTTACAGGTATAGTATCTGACAGTAAATGCAATGCAATACAGCCTTTTGTGTTTCACTTCTCTTTACGAAATTGAAATTTTCGCTACATTTGATAATATGGTTGAACTCGTGCCACAACGTGTATGAGTAGAGATGAGCAGAGGCCAGGCCAGCCTGAGACTGGCCTAGGCTCGAGGCCAGGCTCTAGGAGATTTGCGGGCCCCCAGGCTCAGGCCCCGGCTCAAGGCCCAGTACTGGTTTGGTCTTAATTATATGTAACAATAAATAAAGTAAAACATATTTTGGAGTGAAGTAAAAATTAAAAAAATTGTTTTTAGATTAAAAATTCAACTCACTAGTCAGTTATATTTTGCAAAATTTTCGCAATATGGAGGGAATAAACATTTAGCAGTGGTTGCCAGATTCAGAGAGTGCCTAAAATACCTTAGAGTTCAGGTATCGCCGATATAATAAATTCATGGTAATTTTCACATCATTTTAAGAGGTCAGAAGAGTGTAAAAAATACTCCTCGCTTATCTACCTTCTTAATGTGTAAAGTACGTTGAGCTGATTATTTCGGTGATATCTCGACTTTAAGGTGCTTTCTTGCACTCTCTGAGTCTGACTACCCCTGGTTTATTGGTTATACCCAAGATTTCTACTGGAGGCCAGGCTCAGGCCGAGACTCATACAGTTCAGGCCGAGGCTCATACAGTTCAGGCCCAGGCTCGTGACATTTTTATAAGCCGAGACCCAGTCTCGAAATATTTTGAGTCTATGTTCATGAAGCTCAGGCCCAGGCCCGTGGTTTTCGGGCCTGTGCTCATCACTATGTATGAGAGCAGAAAAATTTATTAGATATTCTGTATATTGAAAATCTTAGGATTGGTTGACTTTTATTTTAGTCCTACTCTCAGGACTCATATAAATTTGTCAGTAGTTTATGGAGTTCTCGATTTTCTTCTTATAAATACAGTAGATATGTCTTGTATTACATTATTTGAAGAAATCACATCTGAAATTGAAATCTTGAGATCAAATCAATCGATTCTCAAAGAAATCTTAATATACAGTAAATGTTTATTTAGTCACTTCTCAACGAAAGAGTGTTAAAAAAAATATTGCAAATAATGGAAATTATATCGACTATAATCCCACCAGAATTTATTCCGAATAAATTATTCCTTAAATCTTTTATTCAATCATAGAATAAACATATGAATTGAATTCTTCATTCATTCTGTGATCAAATTTTTACTGAAAATAAAATAATCGATTCAATAATTGAAAAGATTGCCATTGAATAACAAGGTTTATATTTAAATTGTTGTATTGTGGATAGGAGTTTTAAAAATTTCTTCCTGGTAATCTGCCATCTTATTAAGAAATGATTATTTTCAAAGATTTAGAGCTTTTATTGTTAAATAAATGTATAAATGTGCCTGAAAAATTGGTGGAATATAGTCTTGAATGATTGATTGCAATTAAACATGCTAATTTGTTAGTAGTATTATATTAAAAATTAAATGAATTTAAATGCAATTATTTTTAAATCAAAATAATGTAGATTTTTGATATAAAGAATAAGTAATTATTATATAGACTATATATTATAGAGCTATGTTTTAACCCTTGAGTTCCTATAAAACATTCATTATTAGCACAAAGTGTTGGAATTAAGTTAAAAAACAGATTAGTTTTAATTGTTTTATGTTATAAAAGTATTGAAAACATTTTTTAATTCAGGCGTTTTGGTGTATGAAAATGAGATGCCTTACAGAACAGGTTTATGTGGACGATCTCGAGGCCGATGAGGAAGGAATTGCAGAGACATTGATGGACGACAATGCCATAGCACAGGTGGCCCGTCCGGGCACTTCTCTCAAGACGAGTGCAACGGCCAAACCCATGCAGATGAGTCAATCTGTCCGACCGGTCACTCAATCCGGACGCCCCGTCACAGGTGTGCTTAGACCTGGAACTCAGGGTAGACTCGGAACGATGGAAAACGCATTAAAAACTCCGAGAACTGCTAGAACTTCACGTCCAATGACTTCTGCTTCAGGAAGATTTGTAAGAATGGGAACGACTTCTATGTTGACACAACCGGACGGGCCTTTTATTAATTTGGGTCGACTTAATATAGGAAAATACGCTGCGATACCAACTCTGGCCAAACCACTCTTCGAATATATCTATATTCAGGAAAATAACATTCGAGAGGCTCTGGAATTGGCGGCCAAAGCGAGTGAAATAAATCAATTCAAGGACTGGTGGTGGAAGGTATGGCACAGTACTGTTTGCTCAAACATATCACTAATGGAATTATTTGCCTCAACTGTAGGTTCAATTGGGAAAGTGTTACTACAGAATGGGAATGATTAGAGACGCAGAAAAGCAATTTCGTTCTGCACTCAAACACATTGAAGTGCCGGTTGAGGTCTACTTATGGTTGGGTAAAGTGTATGAACGACTAGACCAGCCATTGGCTGCACTCGACGTATATAGTGATGGCCTAAACAAATACCCGGGCGAAACATTCCTTATCACATACGCGGCCAGAATTCATGAAGCGATGAATGAAATGGAAGACTCGATTAGACTTTACAAAGAAGTGCTCACTTATGACGCCATTAATATCGAAGCGATTGCGTCCATAGCTATGAACCACTTCTACAACGATCAGCCGGAGATCGCACTCCGCTATTACCGGCGTATTCTCCAAATGGGAACCTGTAATTCCCAGATCTACAACAACTTGGGTCTGTCCTGCTATCTGTCCCAGCAGTTCGATATGGCCATCACGTGCTTCGAACGGGCGCTCATGTTCTCTGATTCGGATGAAGTGATTGCAGACATTTGGTATAATATCGGCCATTTGGCCATTGGGTCGGGTGATAGGCAATTAGCCTCCCAGTGCTTTCGTTTAGCACTGGTATCGAACAACGATCACTCGGAGGCTTATAATAATTTGGGTGTAATTGAAATGAGTAAAACAAATCCCTCGACAACTAATATACAGCAATCAAAGGCTTATTTTCAGTCCTCAGCAACGATTGGAAAGCATTTGTAAGAGTAGTCGACAATTGAAGCAAATGAATGAATGAATCTATTGGTGAAAGAGAAACACAATATTAGATTTCAAAGCATGTGTTTCTCATTCTCTGATAGACATTAATATTAAATAATCAGAAATTTTTTGATTTCCAGATATGAACCGCACTATAATCAGGCACTGCTCGCAGAAAAGATGGGTCACTACGACCTCAGTTTTACTTATATTAAAAAATCGTTAGAACTATATCCGGATCATTACGCCTCTCAAGAATTGCTAAATAAAGTTAAAAAACTTTATGAAAGTGTTTGAAATAAACTTTTGGAATCATTTTTGTACATCAAATAGAAATTTTTGGCTGAAATAAAATTTACAAAAAAAATCAATAATAAGAATATTTATTACAATTTAGAATAACTTTTTAAACTCAAATGCATTCTTAAAGAATTTTAAACTTCTTTATAGTTATTGAATAGGAATATCTGAAATATTTCTGCAGCGTATCTGTCCTTTTACTGCTTATGACCCATACCTGCATATGTTGAGCACATTCTTTCTCATATCCCATATTGAGATCACATTCCAGAGCTCCTCAACGCACACATTATTGGGTTTTGTCGCTCAACAATAGTGAAACGTCTTTATATTGAACCATATGTCTCGAAATCTAATGCTTTCCTCTTTTTGTTAAGTCTGTTCCAAAAGATTTCGTATTTTTAATATATTATTAACTTCTTTGATAAAACTTTAATTCGAGCGAAAAAAATTCAATCCGAAACTCATCTCATGGCTGTTTCTTAGATTTTGACCGATAAATATCTATAGATAATGGGAATCGAATCACATATACAGAGAATAATATAGGGATAGGATTGAGAGTATATCCAAAATATCCCCTGTAATGAAGAAAAACGCCGATCCTTACCATTTTGGCAAAAAATTTAAGCATAATGGGCGCCGTTTTTGGAATATGCCGTGAAATTCAAATTCTGTTAAGTTCCTATAGATCTCATCATAATTTGTCTAAATTCTGTCAAATACTTGCAGAATTTGTAGAAACATGTGTTAAATTACGTCTTTTGTAATTAAATTCTGCGAGAATTGGACGATTGCAAAATACCCCACCCTATATTTCCTTGTGATTTTGTGGTTCTTCTCAGTACCCACACCCCACTGACGGAGATCTTTGGTCATCCCTAGACTAATATAACCTTTTAAGAAGCGATAGAAATGATATGAAAACAAATAAAGAATTTGGTTTTTTGATTCCATTTCACTTGAGATTCACATTTCACAGCTGACAGTCAGTGTTGAATCAATAGCTAACATGAATACTGCACAAGTCTATAATGTGCAGCATGTCATGAGATCAAGTTATAATTAGAGATATAATCAGACCAACATTTTGAAATTATGATCTCCATGTGAATTCTTGTATTAAATAATTGTAGCTCACATTGCAGGATGCATTTGTTTATAATAATTTTATCTTTTCTATAATTTTTAGACTTGGCAAACAAACAAACATTTATAATTGATAAAAACACACCTATCAAACATTATGGGATCTACCCCATAATATCGAATCCCAAAATATCAAAATAATTTTCATCCCGTACTATGATATAAGCATAAAGTGGGAACATAGTAAGGAACTAATATGGAAAATTTCCAAAAGGAAGAACTTTACACTGAAAGGGAACTTATGGTTAAGGGGACTTTTGGAATTCTCGAGTTTGATCAATCTCATTTTATAGTGGTTATAAAATGACACAATATTCCAATTGAAACTATATTTTTTATCTCTTATGATTTTCGAGATATTGATTTTTGAAAATTTCATTTACTGGTAAATTTGGCCAAAAGTCACATTTTCAAAAATCAATTTA
>JAQFXN010000409.1:0-22722 GCA_034693365.1 Liacarus xylariae | reverse complement strand
AAATCATGCAAAATTTAATTACAAATGACATAATTTAACAGAATTACGACTAATCCCCCAATCATTTAACAGAATTTCACTGAATACAGGTAAATATTCTCCTAAATATCTGATTCAGGTTTACTCTGTTATCAGATTAGAACCCCTAGTTAGAATCTCTGCTATAGATATGTTTTAAATATTCTGTTTATTTTTAACAAAATTACAAAATAAAACTAATTTCTCTAACAAATTAAGATAGAGAGTGTTGTCAGGAGTTGTACACCAGAATCAGAATTAAAATACACACCTCTTCACACCCGTTTGGATATTTCCATGATTTTCACTAATAATGTGCGATATATTTCATACGCGTAGATAAAGCTTGCTAATAATTGGAAATACTTTTTCATTACCTATAGATTAACTATACATTAAGAATGGTGGATTTAAAGTACTACGGTAGTAGTAAAAAAGCACTTATACTGATTAATAAATGACAAATTCAACGATGATAAGGAGTGTACATTTTAAATCTGATTATGGTGTATATTATAATAATATAAATTAGTTTTAAGTGCATGCTCAAGTATTAAAAATTAAAATTTCTGTTTTTTATGTATTTAAGAACAGATCAAATGACAAATCAATAGCCAAAACAACTTCACAACAGATGGACAAAAGCACTTCAGACACCAAAAGTGCTGAACAAATGAATGATAGATGCAGTGAAAACATATACAAAATTGTAGCCCAATGTGAGATTTGCTCATTCGTCCCATTAATTGATTCAACGAACACTATTGAACAGCACATCCGAATAGAGCACAAACATCTGCTAAATGTGGAGAATTTCTATAAACCAATTATGATTAAAGTCAAACCAAAAGAGCTCTAATATTAAAATTCATATTAGAAGTAATGTTTGTGTTTTGGTTTCTATAATTATCAAAATGAATACATAATATGTTGCATCGTTGGAAAGCTTAAAGTTCTTCAAGTGCTGAAATTCTTATGTTTTAGAGCTTTTGACTAAATGTAGAAAAATTAGAAAAATATTTATAAAATGAAATTCAATTTTTCTAAAAACTGTTTCAAAAATAAATTATTTTATTTATTAAAATAAAGTATTTTATTTATACTACAGTCAGGACAATTATAAACTGAACACGATATCACTCCTGTCTTCATTTGTCCATATATTGTTAATCAATAATGTTTTATTATTAAATAATTTTCAATACTGTATTTAATATTTGGTAATTCTACCGTAATTATCAATTACATTTTTATATCGCCTTTTCATTGATAAAACTAAATTTTGAATTAATTTGGTGTTTTATCAATGATATCACAATTTTGGCATATTTTCACAAATAATAATTCTGGTTTGAGTTTATGAATGGATTTATATTTATGCTAAAGTATCATGAATAGGTTTTCGATAGGATTCAGGTCTGGCGAAATAGCGGTTGTTCAATAACTCTCGTGAAACCCAGTTTGGCTCCCAAATAAGCCTGAGTCTTATAAATTTATGAATAGGTAAATTATCATGTAGGTTATAAAAGTCTGAATCCTGATATATTTCCGCCGCCCAGGGAAATAATTTATGTATTGATAAGAATTTAAATTTCTCTCTGATTTCATTATTGGACCAAGTACATGATAGGAAAAGGCACAAACAATACTTATTGACTTCCAACCACGATTTTCAATAGACAGAACATTTTTGTCATTATATCGAGTATTACGAAATCGGTGAATTCGGAACTGACCATCTAGTTCACGGACTTCATGGATAAATATGGTCTATTTCCTAATAAATAATAATCTTAAAATGTTTGGAAGACACTAATTAAGATGACTAGATTCTAAACCTTAAATGCTCGAAGATTCGTATATTCGAAAAATATTGAGAAATAAAACATTATTGATTAACAATATATGGACAAGTGAAGACAGGAGTGATATCGTGTTCAGTTTATAATTGTCTTGACTGTACATATTACTGGTCAGTACATTGGGGTCAATAACCTAATAAATCTTACAATAGCATTAATTTATATTTACTATAAATAATGGTTCAAAATGGATATAAATGTATTTATTTTCGTCCCCATTTGTTATAGTCTGAACAGGAAATTCACTGCAAGTAAAATACTTGCCGATGTGTGATCTTCTACATCAACTTTGGGTATTACTCTTGTTAGGCACTGTATATATCAAACATAGTTGTGTATAACGAGATTAAATAACAATAAAATCCAATCCAATTCAATTCAATATTGTATGACATGAATCATGTCTGAGTGAAGTTCAATCGAATTTGTTTAGTTGTCTTATTTAATTTTAATTTATAGACAATATCTGATTTATGCATGTTTATTATCATGAAACATTAAATTAACTTTTCTTAAATTTTGTTCGACATTATTTTGCATATTTTAACAAAAATGACCATAAATTAAGTGAAATTGGTGATGGAAATTCACAATTCTATAAAAAATTCCGATTTTTAGAGAAGGTTTTTTAGGAAAAGAGCACCAAAAGCATACTTTTAGCATTATAGAGTATAAACCCTTTGCTGTGGTCTTGGAATTTAAATTTGATTATATAAACTTAATAAAATATAATATATAACATGGAAGCCTCTAGAATTTGTAATCTCTAATGTTAAATGTTACCTTTCTTAAACTGTTATACAGTTATAATATTTACGATTTCATATTTACGACCTATAAAACTTTATTATAATATAATACTTGGAAAATATAACCAGAAGAAAATAAAACTGATCCAATCTAGATACTCAATACTACTCTAACAATCTAGCTGTATTTCACAGTAGTCATTTTTATGTTGTTGATAACACTAATCTCTGATGTATTGCCAATACAGTATTGCGTGAAAGATTCATTTCAATTGAACATTTCTTTTATAGTGATTGTGTCACTAACCCCGTAATGACACTTCTTTGCTTAACTCCTCAGTATAACACCTTAGATAATACAGTAGCTTATGATTATACCGATAGATTAAATTTTCTTTTATATTATTTAAATTAAACATTAGAAAAATTATTTGTGTACATTTTATTCTGTGTGTCATAAATTATAATTCATAACTTAGTATTCCAGTTAATCTGGTGGAAGAGAGCAAACTGGAAGCGTTTCAAAAGCTAATATCAACAGAAAAACACATCAAAGTTTGTCTAATGATTTAAATCGCTTTATTCTATTCCTAACTCAACTAATCTTTTAATCTTTATATTTAATTGATATAAATCTAATTTCTTTAATTTGTTGGTAGTTTGAGATTAACAATAATTTCTCGGACTTAAAAATTCGCTAATCATTTAAAGAGTAATTGAAAAGAAATTCTACGAACTTAACAGACTTTTATATAGAGTAAGAAATTTCGCACTTTTGGAATCCCATTTAAAGATTGATTTTATCACATAAGACAAGTATATTATGTGAATTGGGTGGCGGATAGGAGTGAATGGAGGTTCATGATTGCCGATCTTCTACCCCGACCCGAAAGGATAAGGGGTCACGAAAATGAATGAATGAATGAGACAGGTATATTTTGGTTAGAGTTTTTCATATAGATATTCTACAATTTCTGGTGAAATTGTGGATTTCGTACTCTATATATATTGAGAATTAAGTAATTGGAATAATCACTTCTATTATTGCTCGTGCTATTTCTCAGACATTGACATCACATAAACAATTTGTAAATTAGAATATAAATCGAATTTATCAAATGATTTATTTACAAGGAGTGGATTCTAAAATTTTTAGCCAACTTTTTTAGTTGTTTCGAGTATTATTTTCTAGAATGTGTACTGATACTTATTTAAATAAAAATTTATGGCAATGGCAATGTTAAGGGGGTTTGTGGGAGTGAAAAATTTGGAAAATTGAATTTATTATGCCTCTTTTAAGCTGATCCAAGAGTTCAATTGTCACAATATACATATTTTTGTAAACCTCTCTTCACGTAGAATCTAATGATGTCCTAACAATTCTTCTGCGGTAAATGGCAAATACGTGTATCACTTTATAATTCCAAGATAGTACCAGTATTACTTAAAAACACCCTATGTTGAATTGAGCAGGCATAGGTCAGATATTTCTTAAATTTGGATATAGTTACTATTATTTTAGTAATTTTAGCCATTAATTTTTTATAATACAAATCTCAATTCAATTAATATCTTAATATTCACTTACATTAATAATATTATTAATAAACAATAATTTTTAACTATTTTTAGTCAGAGTATTTTCAATGAACTCAGACAACAATTCATGTTTTATTGTGACTAATATTTAAATTAATTTATTCAGTTTTCTCCATTGATTAATAAAAATAAATTCATATTTAATATAGGATAAATGATTTTATTGTGAACTATTTCTGACAGGTATTCTTTATCTATAAGTGTTGATATATGGCATTCTAAAAAGGATTAACGAAAAACAATAGAGTCTGTATTACTTAGGGTAAAAGTTAATCCTTTTTAGAATGCCATATATCAACATTGCTATATATTCAAAAACCGTATAAAACTGTTTTTAAATTATCTCAGTTTGAATTCACACCAGGGGTAGTCAAGGGGGTCTAGCCTAAATACCCACTGAGTTTGAGATTTTGCAAAATATCCCCCCCCCCCCCTAACTTTTTGTGCCGCAGGCAAAAAATTTTGGTTTTAACCTTACTTCCCCCCCCATCCCGTGCATTTTTTTATTTTGAAAAAAATTATACTCTCCTCTGAATTTTTGAGAAAATTTTCTCAAAATAACCCCTCTAAACCCCCTGACGCGGCTGACCTTGTCTCACACTCATTTGATTTGAAACAATTTTGCTAAATCACTATTGAAACCCTACCAAGCTTAGTTATTTTATTTGAAAATAAATAGAATGGCATGATTTAATAGTGATATGGATTTAAATAATTTTTAATTAATGAAAACTCACTTTTTTATAACTCAATTGCTTCATAACAACCAAATAAATCCGTCCGTAAAAGAAGGCCATCGTTAGGGCCGGCAATACAATGGTTGAGAAGTAGAGAAAGACTAGAAAATCATAATCGATTACAGGTATGAACAGACAATTGCCCCCTTCGTCCGCTCCATTATTCCAACCAAATAATGGCAAAAAGCCAATGAGAGCGCCGATAATCCAGCATGATACTATTATGATCATTGCTGTCTTCTCTGGAGAGACGTCACAACAAATTAAGGAAAAGAGATAATTAACTAAATTTGTTGATTCTATTAACGACACAATACCTGATATCCTCCTGTGATAATCTAATGGATGCAATATAGCCCAGTATCGATCCAATGAAACGGCCACTAAATTAAGTATAGATATAGTGCACAGAACGACCAGAAGAGTTAACATCGTTAAACATATTTGGAATGAATGTCTTGGAATTCCCATTCGAGTCAGTATTGCTGAAGGGATTCCTATTAGTCCGACAAAGAGGTCTGCGATGGCCAAACTAATTATGTAAAAGTTTGTCACTTTTCTTAATCGTTTGTCTTGAATAAACACAATCACTACCAAAAGGTTTCCAATAAATGCACCGATGGCTACAATACCTTCCAATACAGTATACATAAGAGGCAAATCATTTTGTGCCTTATTTTGTTCAGTATTTGGATTTTGAATTTGAGGAATGTTTGAGATATTCATTGCTTAACTCTTCAGCAGATAATTCACTGTTGGCTTTGGTTTGATTTTATTGATTGTGTCAATTCGTTACTTATGTTTCCAAAGTTGGAAATGTTGTGACAATATATATGTTGTGTTCTTCAGCTTAACTCATATAAAGCTTTACGCAATCTGTAAGAAATTTAATATAAGTGCCAATACTGATGTAATTGTGGTGGGGATGAGCACTGGTAACAAACTCTGGACAATATTTACTTTGCAAACTAATTCAAACCACAATAACCTTTGTTCTATTTTTGTAGACCCTCTCAATGAAAATCAGCTTCTGTTGAGTGAACAGGTCTTTAAATATCAATAAATTCATTTCAATTTGCAATGATTTCTCTATTCTGACCAATTTAAACTTTTTTAGACATATTTGAAAGTATTCAATAGTTTTTATCATAAAGTCTATTAATTTCATTTCAATTTAATTTCAAGTCTATTCATTTATTTTCTAAGTATCGCTAAGGTACATTGGTATTATACATTATATTGGTAAAGTATTGGCAAGACTAATATTATAATCAATGGACAATTTCAAAAGACAAAAAGTTCAGATTCTTCATTTGTGGCTACTTTAGGTGTGATGATTGAAATATGCTTTTTTAAGTGTATAAATTATATTTTTAAAAAATATATTACTCAAAAAATATAATTCAGTAATAAGCAAGTTATTGAAAGAAGATTAATCATATCTTTTCCAAACTGGCAAAATGATATAACAGTACAAGAAAGCAAGTAGATCAATTAAAGATTAATATCTTTTTGGTGTCTGCTTTTTTGTATTTTCAAAAAATCAGTTTTATATCCCATATTTGGAAAACCATTACCAAAAATATAAAGGGGCAGTTTTCATTGTCTTGTAATTTACAACTGAACCATTAATCATTTGATCATTTTTGATTTTTCTTGTCATTAAAGTTATGCTTTTTTTATAACAGACCACTGGTGAAAATGTATGTATTTTTTCAATAACTTTTCTAACTTTTCTAACTTTTCTAACTTTTCTAACTTTTCTAACTTTTCTAACTGATTGTTTGAAGAATATTGATTTTAGAAATATAATGAAATGTAATATTTATCACGTCATATATTATCGAAATGAGTGCTCAAAGAAGTAAACAAAATACTCTGACTCTGACGTGAATGACATGAGCATAGAGTTTAAAATCATGTAATGATCATAATTCTTTATTATTTGTCAGTATTTGGCTTTATGTTATATATTTTGACTAACATGTGAACGACAGCCAAATATTTATTTCCAAAGAAAACATAATCATTCATAGAAACACTTTTTGAACTGTAATGCCTTTATAACAAATTATTTATTTTTAATTATTTGTTATTGAAATTCAGTAATCGATCAAATTAAATAACATATAGCGAAACATAATAAGGTTAAAACGAAAGATTCTCATTACTTGTTTTAAATTCTTCATACACTTGAAATATTCACTATTAACTTAGGCTGTTAGAAATTTTTTCTCAGGTGGGCGGGGTATTCCGGACTGTACCCTCTTTGCCCATCCCTGATTAAACTGTAATGTTATTTATTAGACAGGGATGTGCAGAGTAGGGCTCCAGCCCGGAATACCCCTCCTGGCGTTTTGGCCCGATACCCCCATAGGCTATTCACCCTAGCAAAAAATTGGCAAAATCCGCCATTATACCCTCCCCAAGCTCTTCAGCAAAAAAATTTCCCTTCCCTGACATTTTCAAGTCCGCACATCACTGTTTATTAGATTTAATTTTTAGATAATGTAATTTTGTATTTAAATAGAAGTTTGATATATTTATAAATTTCGGATCAAATTTTGTACCGGAAAGAGTCCAATAATTTTTGAGTTCGGGCCAGACCGGATCAGCCGGCCAGAGCCTTAGGAAAATGTTTGGGTCAAATCGGATCGCCTATTTTAGGCCCAATTTGGGCCTCTAGTATTCATAATCGAACCCATAATAATGCTAAACTTAATTTGACTCTTAATGATTGTATTTCAGTTTTTTTGTGAAATTTCCGAATAAATATGATTTTCTAATATAAAATAAAAAATTTAATCGGTTTATTCACAATTTATTATAAATTATAAAAGTATAAGATTTCCTAATTTCTAAAAATATAATATGTAAAGCTCAATACAAAGTCATATAATTCAACTTTATTATACGAAAGATTTTAATTTGAACTCACTTTATAAACTATAGTAATTTTGATCTCTTGTAAAGAAAAAAACTTTCTTCAAAATGTATGATTTTGAATCATTCAGTCTTATATTTAGAAAAATTGAGTGAAATATAATATCAAATAATTGAATCTTCTTTCGCTTTATCTTTCAAGTCTTCAATATTTATATTCCGTACAAAATATGTCATTAAATCAATGAGATTTTGATGTTTTCAATGTTAATAAACTTAGTTTTAAATTTTAAATTTAGAATTTTAAACCAAAATATTTTTATTGTCTTAATCTGAGCTAATGATTAAACGCTTTCGAAAGTTTTGAAAATAGGAAAAATAATAATAAAACAATTAGATTTGATATCATTTTCAACCATATCTGAGTTTTTTTTTAATAGTCGCCAAATAAAATTTTATCGATTCCGTGCTTTACTATGATATTTTGACAGTTTTGATATGCTTTGAAATATGAAATGCTTTTAACTTTGGCTAAGACAGGTCTGTTATCTTACGTTAACTTCTGTGGAGTTTTAGATTATAGTAATAACCATGCAGCTCGACTTGCTTATACAGTATTAAATTTATACTATAAATAATAATGTTATACGAAACATATTCCATTTGATTTTTGAATTTTCGATTTTGATCAATTTCATTTTAAATAGGCCATAGAATGACACCTTATTCCATTTGATACCATATTCCTATCTAGTACGATTTTCGAGTTATTCAGTTTCGAAATTCTGATTTAAGGCAAATTAAGCTCAGAATTCACATTTTCAAAAAATAATTTAATCCCCGCCTATAAGTCATAACAATCTGAAAATTTTATTATGGCTTACATATAAGGTTGTGTTCGGGTGTGTGTTCACGAGATTTTTTAGTAAATTTATAAATTTTTTTACCTAATTCACAATAGGATATCGTATATAATTTATATGCATAGGCACTCTTCTCTAATGTGAAATTCGAGATAAGATTACTCAATGAATTTAAATAATTAAACCATGAATCCAGACTAATTATTACCTGCTGAAACTAGTGGTAATATTTTCAAACTCGAATATTCAATTGATTTTCTGATTTTTCACATTATTTAGAAAATAACTGAATACATACCCGAACCAACTTAAAAATAACCTCACCATATACAGTCGTGGATCATTTTAAATTGAACACATCTACTACCTGTTATCACTTATCCATATATTGTTAATCAATAATGTTTTCAATAATTTCAATAATTTTCAATGAAGTGTTTAACGATTAGTCATTTTTTCGATTTAATTCAATTTGAACTTTTTTAAGATAATGATTCAATAATAGTGATGAATATATTTCATACTCATAGATAAAACCTATCAAAGCAATTAGTATTGACTATAAAATATTTAATTAAAACAAAAACAATAACTAAATTAATTAATTATAAATTTTAAATATGGCTTAGGTGAATCAAATAGATTAAAAATAATTTTTAAAAATATGTGTAGGAAAGAGTTATAGAGCAATTGAGTCAACGGCTGGAAGAATAGCGGATACCACATAAAAAAGCCCTACACTTATATGGTTTTGTATTTAGCAATATATAAAATATAGTACTACTAATGCATATATTTTATACATTGCTAAATACAAAACCATATAAGTGTAGAGCTTTACTATGTGATATCCGCTATTCTTCCAGCCGTTGACTAAATTGCTCGAGAATTAAAATGCTCTCCTAGTACAGTGCAAAATACTGTACACCTATTAGATATAATGTCCACAATACTGTGCCAACAAGGAAAAGAATTTGTTTGCCGTATAAGACAACCGAAAAATTTTGAAAATGGCCATGCAATATCCACGAAAATCAATTTAAAAAATTGAATAAAGAAAATTGATTGTTAAACCGTATTTGTTTAGGCAAAATTATCTGGAAACTAAATTATTTCCCTGGGCGGAGGACATATATCATGATTCATATTTTATATCTTACATAATAACTCACCTATTCATACTAGTTATCAAACTCAGGCTTATTTAGGGACCAAACTGGATGTTAGGAGAGTTATTGAACACCCGCTTATTCGCCTGACTTGAATCCTATAGAAAACCTATTTAATATACTTAAGCATAAATGTAAATCAATTCATACACTTAAACAAGAATTATTGTTTGTCAAAATATGCCAAAAATGGGATATCATTGATAAGTATACTGAATCAATTCATACTTTATTTTATCAATGAAAAAAAAAGATATAGAATTGTAATTGATTATTCAGGTGGCATTATCAAATTATAAATATATTATTTAAAAATTATTGAGAAATAAAACATTATTGATTAACAATATATGGACAAGTGATAACAGGCTGTAGATGGTGTCCAATTTAAAATAATCCTCTACCGTATGTATTTATTAGAAAAAGAAAAATATTTTGAAAAATATAGCTTGCTCATTAAAATTTAATGAATTAAATTCAAATATTAGATTTCTAAGAAACTGTTTGCTAAATTTCAATTTTTATCAGATAATCAATTATATACTTTGTATAATAGGCATTTTTAAAAATATACCTCGATCATAAATTGTTAAAAAATCATAACTGCTAGGTGAAAATTATAAAACAAACATTATGTTCTTTTTTAAGCCTTTTGTTATAATTCTTGACAATAATTCTTAGATTTATACTTCCATGTATGTGATTTCCGTCATGTTCTGTCTTGGTAATTTTGACAAATATATTGCCCTGTCCAGCTCTGTTACTGTACATGAAACAAGAGGAATTATAAGAACTCTAGTTTAGTTAACATTAATCAACTTTAGGTGGTGGTGCGCTTATAGGAGTATCCGGCCAAAACCACAAGAACTATTTCGGGCGTACCCCTTAGCAACTCTGTAACTATAGTTTGGGTTAAGAATTCGAATATAATATACATATTTTTGTGAATAAAATGATGAAAATTGAGTTGAATTACAATTTTATTGAAGTTTGTAATAGAGAACGAAATATTTTTGAAGTAAAGAACGATATTATTTGAGATTAAGGTTAATAACAAACTATTTTCGTTCACTTGAATAACATATTTCGCTGTTTTATAAATAAAATCTATTTATTGATTGAAAATCATTTATTCTATTAAATGGTGTTTAACTAATAAAATTTCATTTTCTCAATTCAGCCATTCTGTTGAGAGCACTGCCGGCTCTGAACCATTCGAGTTGTAAATCATTGAGTGTATGATTCAATTCAATTATGTCTTTTGAGCCGTCTTTGTGTTTGATTTCACATTTTACGGGCTTTTAGTTTATAGAAACAAAATATATATCAATTCATATCTAATGTACACAATATTGAGTTCAACCATACCTTTCCCGGCGCTAAACTCTTCAGATCGAGTAAAGATATTTTATCCGTGGGTTGTATTTTGTCGTAATCGCTGGGATTAGCGAAAGTGAGGGGAAGGAGTCCTTGTTTTTTTAAATTTGTTTCTAATAAATAATTTGAGTTAAACTTAATTCACGTATTTATATAAATAACAATTGGTTTATACCATGAATTCGAGCAAAACTCTTGACAATTATAGCCCGCCCTCCCAGATGTCTGGGCTCGAGGGCCGCGTGCTCTCGACTGCTGCCTTCGCCGTAATTTTCATCTCCGACTGCAACCCATTTAATACCTTTTGCTTTATAGCTTCGGGCGGTGTCGGGAACTGAACCCCACTCTCCTGTCAATTGATTCTTCACTTTATTCATTTCATTGTTCTCTGAGTTAACGGCACTTAAGAATTGAATCGAAATAATGTTAAATAAAATCAAATTTTAAATCAACATTAAATTCAAATGAAATAAAACAAACCCAATGAACATATTGTTAGAGATGTTATCCAAATGACCCCTGTATTTAAGCCACGGCCCCGCGGCACTGATGTGATCTGTGGTACATTTGCCCTTCACTTTGATGAGAACAGTTAAATCTGTTAAGTCTTTTCCGTCCCATTTGTCGAAAGCTGTCAAAAGTTGTAAGCGTTTACTCTTAGGGTCGACATCTACTGCAATGCCTGAGCCATTGGTTGGCGGCGGTTGGTATGTGTCCTCTCCCGGATCGAAGCCACGACTCGGCAATTCATCGCCTGTCGGGGCTTCGAGTTTAAACTTCTTGCCGTCACTACCGGTCAATTCGTCTTTTAATGGATTAAAATCAAGTCTTCCGGCGATGGAAAGGGCGACCACTAATTCGGGTGAAGTGACGAATGCATGAGTGGCCGGATTGGCGTCATTACGACCCGTGAAGTTGCGATTATAGGAGGAAACGATTGTATTCTTTTCTCCTTTTTTGACATCTTTTCGATCCCATTGTCCAATACAAGGACCACAAGCGTTGGCCAACACTAAGCCTCCAAAGTCGGACAATACCTTTGACTGACCGTCCCTTTCAATTGTAGCCCGAATTTGTTCAGAACCTGGCGTTACTGTAAACAAGGACTTGGTCTTTAGGCCGTGTTTTAACGCCTGTCTGGCAATACTGGCCGACCTATTCATGTCTTCATAACTACTGTTAGTACAGCTGCCGATTAGACCCACTTTTATGTCTATCGGATATCCATTTGTTTTTGCGTTTTGTCCTAATTTAGAGATTGGATGCGCCAAATCAGGAGTAAAGGGGCCGTTGACGTGAGGCTCTAATTCCGATAAATTGATTTCAATCACCTCATCATATTCGGCCCCCGAGTCCGCACTCAAGAGGTTTCTGTTCTGATCGGCCAAATCTGCGATCGCCTCTCGATTAGTGGCCGACAAATAGTCTTTCATTCGGTTATTAAATGGAAATACAGAAGTCGTTGCGCCGATCTCTGCGCCCATATTACATATCGTTCCCATTCCAGTGCAAGAGATTGAGTCAACTCCAGGACCAAAATACTCTACTATAGCACCGGTTCCGCCCTTTACTGTTAAAATGTCTGCTACTTTGAGAATCACGTCCTTAGAAGAGGTCCAACCACTCAAATGCCCCGTCAGATGGACTCCAATCACATTCGGACACTTCAATTCCCAGGGAATATCTGCCATCACATCCACCGCATCAGCGCCGCCGACACCAATACAAAGACCTCCTAAACCGCCCCCATTTGGCGTATGACTGTCTGTTCCAATGAGCAGAACTCCAGGAAATGCATAGTTTTCTAAAATTATCTGAAATATTGTTCAGCAAATTATACGCGAAAATGAATAACTAATTCGTTGTCACACCTGTTCTGCCGGTGCAGTCAGACTGCAATTCGATTCTTTTGGTCATTGAATTCATTAATCAATTAAATTAATTAATAAAACTCTGAAGACCTCAAAGACGACAGACAGACATATATGTATGCAATACCTGATGGATTATACCACTCCCCGGCTTCCAGAATCCGACTCCATATTTAGCTGAGGCAGTGGCCAAAAAATTATAGACTTCTTTATTAAGATCCTTAGCCCGCGCTAAGTCATTAGTCCCTCCTATCTGTGCTTCGATGAGATGATCGCAATGTATAGTCGAGGGAACGGCAACTGTTTTGAGGCCACTGGAGATGAACTGCAACATTGCCATCTGTGCGGTCGCGTCTTGCATACCCACCCGGTCTGGTCTCAGTCGCAAATAACTAGTGCCCCGAACTATGTCCGCATTCTTGGGGTCGTCTAAATGCGAGTACAATATCTTCTCCGACAGAGTCAGCGATCGATTCAATCTATGTTTCAATGCATTCAAACATTTATTTTGATTTTCTGTTGATTTAAATTCAAATCAAACCTCTTTTTTACAACTTTTAGATTGTTTTGTAATTTTTCGTATGGAATGAATGAATTGGTGTCGAATCGACTCATCGGTACCTAAAGTATAAAAACATTTCATTTAAAATCAATAAAAAACATAAAATAATTAAATCAATTGCAGACCTGTTTTGCACAGCATTTGGATGAGTTGTGAATGAGTCGGATCTGTCCAAAAGTGGTCGCATTTAGCACTTTCTGCACGAATTCAAAGACCAAACAGACATGAAATATGGGATTATTTAATGAATTTTAAGTAAAAGTTAGTTATGTTTTGATTGTCCTTCAGTTGAGTTGAGGACAAACGCATATTTGGCTTAATTTGAATGCATTTTATTTAATTAAATACAAATCAATTAATTTATGCAAACCTTTGATATAACGAAAGCATTCAATTGAGACATATTTATGCTATTAATTGATTAGATTTTGATTTCAGGTCTCAATTAAATCAAAATTAATTTACAATTTTTTTTCAACTTTCAATTCAATACTTCTTAAGTCACTTAAGTTACAGAATATTTTTCAATGAAATTTGTCCACAAATGATGTCACAAACGATTCTTATCGATGTCTGTGTCTTGAGTTCAGAATATTTCCAAACTTTTACGCAAAACTTATACAGTTAAACCTCTCTAACTTAAAACCTCTATATCATAGAAACCTCTACAACTTGGAACGAATATTGAGACCCAAATCACTTCCATTGAAGTACCATTATCATTAACCTCTATATCTTAAAAACCTCCATAACTTCTAACTTAGAATCATATTATAAAGCCCGGGTAACATATACAGAACCTCATAATTTACAACTTTTCTCAGTTTTGAATAATTTTAATTAAAATTTTTGTCATATTTTGTTAAATTTTTGCAAAATTTATCATAATTGTGATAAATTCTTACAGAATTCATTGAATTTCTGTTAAATTTCGTCACCCTTATCTAATTGTATTTTAAATTATTAGTAAATTCATATTTTTAAAGGTTTTTTTTGACCTAACACTAAAATTACTCGACCTCTGTTACTTAGAAACCTCTATATCTTGGAGCTCAAACTCGAGTCCCAAGTCATTCTAAGTTATAGAGGTTTAACAGTATAAGATTCACATAAATAGTAAAATTATAAAAGCCTTTACTAGTGTTTGGAAAGAATTATCAAAATGTTTTTGAATAACTTAAGTCCTGTTATAAGAGTTTAAAACTTTTTGATAAGGAATTGAACGAATTATAGATAATATTTGTTACTGCATTGCACAGGGAATAAATATAGAGCAGGTTTGAGACATTGAAATATAAGGAGAATATAGTATTTTTCCACTGATGTTGAACTTTATTCTGGTTTCCAAAGTCTTTTTCAGAATAATCTACGTTTATTGGAATGAGAATTAAAAAATTGAGCATTGATACTGATATTTGATATCTACTCATTCAAGGAAAGGAAAATAATTACTATATTAATAACTCGTTTGAACAAAAGTACGCTAAACTGTATAATGTTTTAAAATTTAAATAAACTAATTTACTGTTATGGTATAACATGCTTAATTAGACTCCAATTATTAATGTGCTTATGCTATTACATCATGTTTTACAATGTAATGTGAATACAAGGAATGCCTATTTTTCCTTTTATGGAATCACTATTAAATATCAAAAGTAAAAAATATCTAAAACAGGAATGTGGAAGGGAGGTCCAGCTCAGAATACCCACCCTAGCGTTTTTATCAGGTACGCCTATAAACGAGAGATATCCCCCACTCCTAAGCAAATTTTTAGGAAACGGCGCCTAAGGCTCCTATTTCAAAATATTTCGAAAAATTCATTACAAATTAGTAAAATTTCAATATTTTGAAGTGCACTTGCAGTAAAAACCACTAAATAAACTTGTTTTGAGCACTATTTCCCTCATTTTTAATGAGTTCTGTACACAAAAAACTATAAATAAACCAATTTTAGCAATGTTTAACTGTTTTTAATTAGTTTTATATTAAAAAAAAGTTTAAATATACTAATTTTGAGAGTTAAAAACATGTTTATTGTTGTAGTCAAAAGACTTTTTTGGAAAACCCTCCCCTAGCCCCAAATCCGCCATTTTACTCTCCCCTAGACCCCTTAGGCACTCGTCGAAAAAATACCCCCCCTTGCGTTTTGGACCTTCCACATCTCTGATTAAAAGCAATATTAAATAATGTATTCAATGATAGACACATCTGTTGTTTGACAGATATTATTATACAGTAAGTAACACATACATCTAAGCATAAACACATAAAATATCTGTCTGAGTTCATTGCATTTACATGTGCTTGCTAATTTTTTCCTAAAATCCCAACTATTTCTGAACAATATGCGTTAAGTCTAGACCAAAAAACCAATAAAATTGCTTTAAGTGATGTGTTCTCTGTGTGGCACAGATAGAATTTTAACTGTATTTAATAATACAAAAGTTTATCAAAGAGTTGATTCTGTGTTTCATTTATTTTATGTCAATTTTTCCTCTTTTAAAATTTTTCAATAAATGATTAATAATTTAAAACTAAAGTATAAACAAATGAACACAAAAATACTTAACTTATTAATAGATTTAGACATTAGTTTATTGAACATTAACAAACATTTTGCGATATTTTTTTGTTTATACTTTTTTCAATCATTTGATGAATCATTTCTTAATCCTCTTATTTTATTAAACAAAATTGAAATTGGAAAACAAATAATTCAAACACCAGTCAATTTCTATTATTAATAAACTTTTGTATTATTAAATACAGTTAAGATTCTATCTGTGCCATACAGAGAAGACATTGCATAAAGCAATTTAATTGGTTTTTTGGTCTAGACTCTAACTATTGAGTGATTCTAAGTGCGGATGAAAATTTGCAGTTTTTTCAATTTTGAACAATAAATGGGATCAAAATATTCTGCTTGACTAAATTCTAGGATGCGCTCATAATCCCAAGGTGAATAATTATAACGGTTAAATTCTGTACCATTTTATAACATATCGGGTTATTTAGTCTTCTTGATTTTATTTACCCTTGGAATTGCAAAGCTTATAACATGTAGAATGTGTATAAACAGCACCCGACGGTAACTGGTCAAATCTGGTCAAACGACTCAATATCAGATATGTGGTTGATATTATATATCGTTGAATTCAGAATTTCATGAACATTATCAACAAAATATTATAATATTATCGATATATAACCAGGTGTGATCAAGGGGGTATTGAATTCTGAATTCAACGATATATAATATCTGATAGCCACATATATGATATTGGGTCGTTTGACCAGATTTGGCCAGTTACCATGCCATAATGGTTACAAGGGTAAATAAAATCAAGAAGACTAAAGAACATGATATGTCATGATATGGTACAGAATTTAACCCTTATAATTTTTCACCTTGGGATTATGAACGCATCTAGAATTTTGTCAAGCAGATTATTTTGATCCCATTTATTGTTCATGATTGAAAAAACTGAAGATTTTCATCCGCACTTAGAATCCCTCAATAGGAAGAGTATAGTGACTACTTTTAAGATTATAGAGAAGGTTTATGTGTATAGCATTGGAAGTTCCAATTTGGAACAGGTTAAACTTTATATAAAAATATGAAAGTTTATTGATAATAATATTGACTGGTTCTTGAAGTTTTTATTTCTAATTTCAATTTTGTCTAATGACTAAGAAATTATTCATTAAATGATTAATAATTGATGTGATTTGTAGAAATTATTTTATTGAAATTTTAATAAAGTTCAGTTTAAATCTGTAAATAAGTTTATTATTTTTGGATTCATTTGATTGCGATTATTTATAAATTATTAATCATTTAATAAAAATTTAAACTTTAAAAATCGAAATTACATAGATAAATCTCATATCGAAATTAATGTGCACAGTTAAAATTCTATGTGTGTCGTACAGAGAAAACATCGCATAAATCTTAAAAGTATTTACTTATAGTCTAGATTCTAGAGTTGTAGAAATTTCGCTGAGAGGTTAAAACGTCCAGAGGTATACGCGTTAAAATTTTAGGTGAAATTTTGGTAGAACGCATAGTAAATTTGTCACGCTATTTGGCCATAAAGAGCCGTAGAAAATTCTTATCCTCGATGTTTTCTTTTAATACCAAAAATCCTATGTAAATGGGTAAAATGTTGTGCTCTTGCCATATTTAAACCATTTTATGATAATTTGATAAGCTAAGGCTTTTCCCTGTATGTACAGTATAAATATTATACTGAACAGTACTTAACAAAATTGGTCCAATTGTACAGGAACAGATAGATTCGGAAAGGGGTTTTTTGAATATACATTTTAAAAGTTAAAGTTAAGTGATTCACAAAAATAGTTAACTTTAAATGTGATTTGAATTCAAATGAAAGGCGATTTGTTGATCAGCTTTTGTCACTATTTTTTCCAATTTTTTCACAATTGGGTTCACATTTGTTTGAATCCACTCATCAATAGTTGTGTCGAAAAAGATTTCCTTCATTTCTGATTCCAATTTGATTTTCATGTCATTTACTCGAAATAGTAATCTTAAGAAGTAATGAATTAAATCAAATCAAAGACTTTATTAATGAAAATAGATTTAAAAAGATAGCATACATTCTGGCCTTTAATAGAAAACTCTGGATATGTAAAGGATTGGTTCTATTCCTCGATATTTGGTATGAAGTGAACGCTCCCTCAAGACTAACAAAGATGTGGTTAACAAAGGATTCAAAGACTAAATCTTAAATCTTTCAAACCTTTGATTATTCCTCAAACAATTGAAATCATTGATCAAAAACATCCATTCAATACATAGTTTGTAAAGTCTAGCGCCGGGATATAGAGTGTCCTCAAAGTCGATATCATCGATGCATTTAATCTCGATTTCGATCACTTTATTACTTCCGATCAGATGTGAGGCCTTTTCCTGTATTTCTCGATTGAAAGTTCTTTGATTGAGTGCAGACAAACACATCAATAAACTGATGATAGCATTGGGTAAGAGTTCGCACAGAGTGGTGAAGTGGTCGAAACGCTGCCAACCCGTCAGTGCCACTCCTTCTATATTTGATATTTGGTTGTCATCAATGGCTTTAATCCATGCCATTTGGTTACTGATGTGATAACTAATAGGAGGTATTATTTGATTCATTTTTGAGGCGCCTTTGAATGCACTGGCGATCCAAATGCGAGCGAATAGTTGTTTATATTTGTTCCAAAAATTTGGTTCTTTTAGTTGAAAAAAATTTAGATCCAAATAATGCCAAACCATTGGTTCGACCAAATCATTAAACTTGGTTTCAATGATATACTGGTTGTCGGTTTCGCGTATCATATCGTCCCAAATGATGACATTTATTCCAAAAGTTTTTCGCACAAAACCACTGATTTTTGATACAAAATCTATAAAAAGTTTAGTTTTATTTCTCTCTGAGTTGTGTTGAATATATTGCAGGCATTGGGAACAGTGGCCCAAATGCCAGACTTCATCGCAACCGATATGAATGCTCTCCAGTTGTGTCCACTTCTGGTGCATTGAAACCATTTGTCGGATCATATCTTTTATCAATTCTAATGATTTGTCATTTGATGGACAAATAGAGTTGGGATAGGCCTCCACTTCACGTAAATGCTTGAATACCTCGTGTTTGAGCACAAACTCCAAGTGTCCGAAGGTTTGTATTAATGGAATTATTTTTAAATCCCATTTATTGGCGATTCCTATAATTGTCTCAATTTGTTGAGTACTGTAGACGTCTTCGCAATTGATTGCACTTAAGTAGTCCTCAAAGGGAAACATATCTTCGTATTCAATAAGTAAGCCATTGATTCCCATTTTGGAAAGGAATGGCATTAATTGCTGCCAATAATCGAGTCTAAGGGGAGCGCCCTTTAGGTCGATGTGAACCAAACGGTGTCTAAACATTGTTTTGGGTCTGAGGTCTTGGAATTAAGTTATATCTCTTATTACTCCTCCCAATGCTCTCTAGTATTACTCATACAACTGACTGACTATCAGAACAACACAACTAATATTTGACTCACGAGTTGTGACTTCTGACTAGAATTAACGCATTTATACAACAATTTCAACCATTCCTTTAATATATAACTCAATTTACTTTAACTATTCCTCTAAAGAACTCGTTTATATACATCTCTATATTGGCTCTGTTTTATCAATGTTTGATAGTCAAGGGGGCAGAGTATGAGTGCCGGTGGCGATACCTTTAATCCGGTGCAGAACCGAACCCGAGATATTGGCGCAAATCATGTTTTGGGAAAATAGTGGAGAAAAGCCAATAAATAGTGGATTTAGAACTGAATGCTTTTTACAAAAACAACTTTACTTTTTGGACTTAATTCATACCAAGTTATGAAAGTTTCCTCAAATGCTTGCGTGTGTTCATCGGATTCAGACAACACGCATGTCTCAGTCCTAGTTCTGTCTATAATAGTGTAAATACAAGTCGTAATAGCGATTCCATGAGTGATGAGACCATTAGAACTCTATAAATATTTGTTGCGACAAATCAAAAGACTTCCTCCCGATGTTCAGCCCTATTATAGAAGTTTAGTGAAAGGGGTATGACTTTGGATCACTTATTCTGAGAATCGATAACACAATAAAACTTTTGTTAGCAATTCAATAGTCATTCGGATGAAGAACCAGAAAGGGTTAGACAACTAATAGATAAAGCAATTGAGGACTCGAATTGGCTTTTCTTTACTAAAGTATTGCTTTATTTTATTGTTATTTATTAATAATTAGTTTTTAAACTTTTATTTCTACAATTGTTTGATAGTATGGACTCAAAAAGCCTTAACAATCAATAATAATTATACAATCATTTAAATCATAATAATTAGAGTAAAGATTGAAAAAAATATTTAAATAATTTATACAAAAAAATGTAAATTTAATAATAATTTAAATAATAATAAAAAATAGTTATAATAATTATTATAAATAAGATTAAAAGGTATGACTTAAGAGGCGGACACCTGATTGAGGGGCTCTTCCAAGTGCTCAGAGAGTGACTGAATCTTCATGTGAAGCATACCTAAGGGCACAGACTTGCGGGCGTGAAGACAGAGGAGGACATTGGCCACATTGGACACAACGACATTGCCGTCCTGTCAGACAATGAGAGAGACATTCAGTGATTCAATGAGTGGTTGCACTCGAGTATACCATACCTGACACTCGAACATCACAGACCTGAGTCTGTCCTCATTCAAAGCCATTTTGCCGTACTTTTCATATGAGAGCCAAATACTGGAAGCGATGGCAGCAGTCATTCGGGCGTCTTTGTCGCCATAGCCCGAATAGGCCAAGAGAGTGCCCTCTCTGTTGAGCAGACTTACGACAAGTGATAAAACATTAGATTATTGTTCAGTAATTAGGAGTAAATCTGTAAATAACATGTAATACAGAGTGCATTGGACTCCACTTGTGTTCGCCTGACTTAAGATATTTGTCAATGTCTTCGGTTTTAACATTATTGACGATATTCTGGATTTAATAAACACTAAAATGGATTAAATATTACTTCAAATCAATTATAAATAAATTACAATAAAGTGTTAATAACTTTAGATAACTTTAATCATATGATAGACTCTTCCCTATTGTATTGTATACATTGAATGATAACATACATAAATAACATGCGTTCAAATCAAACCTTATTGAGTTGAACTTAAATAGAGTCAGACTCACTACGGAGTTAAGACAAATTTCATATGAATTTTTTGAGATTTTTGGTTTGTTTTATTCTATTATGTCTACTGACCTTAGAAAATATAAAAATTTGTGCTAATGTAAGGTGTAAGGGGTTTAATGAGGGTCTAAAACATCAAAACCTGAAATTGTAAACCATTTTTAGAGCTGATCCATGTGATCAATTGGCACATGATATATATTTTTGTACACCTCTTCCAACACAAGTTTGTGGGATGCTAACCATTCTTCGGTGGTAATTGGCCAGCGCCGACCTGATCTTGTCAAATTTGATACTGGTCAAATCTGTGTCATATATTGTTGAACTCGTCTTTGTATGCGGTTTATAAAAATATATATATCGTTCCATTTGATCGCATGGATTAACCCAAAAGAAGGTTCAAAAATTGAGTTTTTGACACTTTGCACCCCCAAAAAACCTCCTTCCACTTGGCATTAACAGTTATAATGATTATTTTGCTAATAAGTAGCTTATGCACTTCATATCTAACCAAAAACCCCGATACTTTTGGTCCCGATTTGACTGAAGTTCATGAAGCTTAACATATTAGTAGATTAAAAAAAGATATAAAAAATTGGAAAACTGATAAAGGGACTAGTTAAATCTTCTTATTAAAGTTGGGGATCGGGTTTCTCTTAAAGACTGTACATCAATGGGCTATAATTACTATATTGATAGCGAAAATGTTCAAAAATTGTCTAAATTATCTTTTTCTTAAAAATCATCAGCAAATAGACTACATTTCCCCGAATCGCTTAATGTTATTATATTTGATTAATCTGTGACAGAGAGACAAAAATCAGTTTAAAAAGAAAACTTATCCATTCATAGAAACTATTTATAACAAAATTTTTATTTCGAATTATTTGATATTGAAATTGAGCTCTCGGTCACAGATTAATCAAATTTAATAAAATAGTTTAGATTTCATTTATTAATAACAGAGTTATATAACAGTTAACAGCCTTCCATCGGATAAAACATTGAATAAGAAGAAGAAGAAAAGTAACGGAAATATATTTTTTGATTGGTTTCCATTAGAATGTCTTAAGAAAGACAAACAGAAGAAGAAGAAGAATAAGAATAAGACAGAAGAGAATCCCAAGTCATGGAAGCAGACAATAGCCGATTGGTTTACATCTAAAGACGACACTAAACAGTCGGACAAAAAGAAAAGCATTTTTAGTTGTTTTGGATTCAGAAAGAGTAGAGACAAACAAAAGGGAATCAAATGTCAGGAATTGAATGAAACGCACAGTTCTTCTAACGGATTATCA
>JAQFXN010000408.1:0-22775 GCA_034693365.1 Liacarus xylariae | reverse complement strand
CAAATGAACCAAAAATGACAAAACATTATTGAGAGAGAGAGAGAGAGAGGGGGGAGAGAGAGAGAATGGATTACTTTGTATGAAAGTGTAGTCTATGTGCGCATCAAAGACTACATTTCATTCACAATAAATTACTTTCACAAATAAATAGTGCAAAAGTGTACACAAAAAACAGTTTCTCTCTTTTAGAAAACGAATTAGTTTTTTAAGTTTCAAATATACTCTCTCTCAGAGATGAACCAGTATTTGAAGAATGAGTTTGAATCTAAGGACAGGGAATGGAAGATCATATGCAATATATTCTAAATCCGCGTTTGTCTTATTGTAAGTTTGAGTTTCAGCGAAACAATAAAAGCAGATTTACATTGAGGATGGAGTGCAGGCAATACAATACTATCGTCTTAAACGTCAGATTTTCTTTTTTTCGATTTTCTTAAAGTCTAGAGATAGCCAAGGGGGTAGAGTCCTAATACCCCTCCTGACTTTTAGCGCCCCATGTAAAAAATTTTATTTTCACCCTTACTCCCCCTTTGCATTCTTCATATTTGTATAACACACTGGTATTTTGAGAACATTTTCTCAAACTAACCCCACCCATACCCTTGACTCGACCGACCTTGGCTACCCCTGTTAAAGTCAATGAATGGAATGCAATACTAGTGCGAAGACATTGGAAAGGCTTCTAAAAAAATATACGAAAAACAAAGTGAAACGAATCACAACTGACAGAGATTTTTCGCAATACAACTATTGTATGCAATGGTGTTTATATGTGTTACACATTCAAAGCTAAAACATTAATTTCCGCACTAAGACTACAAAAAAGCTCAGAGAAAATAGAAAGAGAAGAATAAAGTGTATAAACAAAAAACAAAAAAAAGATTACATTTTGCGCACATATTCTATAATACTATTTATCAGATTTAAAAAACGGCTAAAGTATTATTGAAGAAACTTATTCGGGAATTAGTGACAAAAGAAAACTTATTTATAAATAGCTGTTGGGTTTGAATTACTCAAAAATGCATTAATTAGTTATTTCGGTATTTTTTTATGTCTTCAAAAATATATCTTTTCTGTTCACTAATTACTGTTCATCAGCTAATAAGTTGATTGGAAAGAGTTCTCAATTTTCGGGTAATTTAATAGTAATTTACATGAAAATAGATATTTCTGACCCAAAATTCTGAATTTTTACTTTTTTTAAACTGAGAAATGGATAAAAATCCGATTTATTTCATTCGATACGTTGATTAACGATCTTTTTTCTCGATATTCTTTCTATTGATTATTGGTTTTTCAACGCCTGATTTAACGAATGGGCCTTTTATTTACCGATAAATCCCAACTCTAAGAATAAGCACACAATAAGTTATATAAGATATAAAGAGCTCTCTGTTCTCAACAAAGGCTTAACAATAATCAGAATGGCTTTGGGCTCACAATTCGCGTTCAAAAGTTCTGCCATTAATTCTATTTTATTTTATTGTAAAGAAGAAAAAGTTATGTTTTGTAAGAACCAGAAGACATGATAAGAAAGTGAAACTTCTGGAGATCACTATAACATTGGGTGAAGAAGAAGGAAAAAACTGCCATTTCTTTAACCCTAATTATAGACAATCCGTTTGCTTTCATTTCGACTTCCAATACAATAAATACTGTTTAGAATCTCTATTGAAGTAATTCCTGAATCAGAAAGAATTGTTTATTCTTTAGATTTAACCTCAAAATGAGTTATCGATACAAATGTATTCCGTTTTATATGAGAAGCGTTTGATTTCTCAATTTTTATTACTAAATATTACTTTCGTTTTGCCCGAAAAAATACAACTGTTTTTTTGTATAAGAGTCTGAAAACAAATCAATCGATTTTTTCTCAGCTGTTTTTGACTTTTAAAGTTTTAGTTCATTTTTTATTTTACTTTCTTTCTCTCCGATAACTCTTATGTTTGAGAGAAACGAGAAAAAGTAGAGAAAATTGTTTGCAAAGACTTTCCATTTGAACTTTTTTTTCTTCTTCTTTGAGTTGGAGTTTAAATCAATTTATTTGAAGCAAAAATATAAATCCTTTAAATGGGAAACAAAAACAAACAAAATTTAAACCAAATGTTTTACCATTTATATAAAATACTGTTAAAGAATTTCTTTTATTTTCCGAATTAACTTATTTATTATATTATTCTGTATTCGTAGTCAAATTTTTTTTCACTATTAAAACTAAAAGATTATCACAAAAAAGTAAAATGATTAATTAGATTATTATTATTATTAATTCGTTTTTTAAAAGCATAGGAGGAGTAGGAGTGAGAAAAGTTTTACAAAAAATTATAATGAATTTAAATTATTTGAAACGTTTGTGAAAATTAAAACCTTTTTAAATTGAGACCATTTATAAAGTACTTTAATATTTATATACAATATTTCAAAAGTTAAAAAAACCTCTTTCCAACCCTTAATTTAAAATAATTTCTGATATAAATAACTGCATAAACTCATGAATATTAGGGCTTAAAAGAGAGAAAAGAGATGCGAAATATAATTATAATTTTCTAAAAAAATAAAATAAAAATAGTACAAAAGCTAAATTATGAATTCAAGTTCTGCTCTGGTCTTTAAAATTCTCATTAAATTTATGGCCAATTACTAGATATACTGTACACTCTTTTTTAATTTAATATAATTTTCTCTCTCAAAACATGTTTTATGTGTTTAGAAACGGAATGTAAGAGAAAAATATGGTTCAAATATCTCATGTCAAGATGAAATTTAAAGGAAACGCCTTTAATTATCTATACTTCCTTACAAATTACATCTGATTAGTATTGTCCGGAGTTCTGGTAATTGTTATTATAGTTAATACATAACTACTCTATGGTTTCAATTCTATGGATTAAATATTGTGGTGTTGTGTGGGGTCTCTCTCACTCATGGACTGACAAATTTATCAATTTTCAAAAATTGTTTCGCTTTTGCATTATTTGTATATAACATCAATCAAATTGTTATAAAAACCATTTCAAATGTTTATTTTTTAGATTAGATTTTTTTCTACTTATTTCTGCTTCAGTTCTGATTTTAATTTAGCGAATAATATAAGACTGCGTTTCTATTTTTGTAAGAAGTTATTAATATGTATTTGAGTTCTTTATTTGAGTGCTTTTGACATTCTATCTCTTTCAGAGATGAAGAAAAAAAATGAAAAGCATTTTATTTGAAAAATCACATCAATTAGAGAAATATTTTCTATCTATAAATAAGAAGATATTTAGAAAAGGAATGTCAATAAATGAATTTTATATGAGATTATATAAGATATTTAGTTATTTGATTTCGAGTCACTTATAAAAATTATATTTTGACGAAAAAATAGTGATCCAATAAAAAAAATATAGAAAGAAATACAAGAATATCGAGCTTCTCCTGAGATATCCAATACAACTCTGCTGTCTGTACGAAAAATAGTAAAGCTGAGACATAAAACAACAAGGTACACGAAAATTCTAAGGTACATTTTGTAGCCCTATTATCCATTAGAATTGGATATAATTTTTACTCCCTTAACATTTCTCGTCTTTATTCTATAAACTTTTAAGCAAGTCGTGTTGGTAAGTTTTTACAATTGACAAAAAATTGAGTTTTGAGACCAATTAATTAAATCAGGACCATTTTGTAAATAATTAGATAAACACATAATCCTTATAAAGAAATGTTAAGGGGAAACTAAATTAATGAATTTTGATCATAATTTGCAAAATTAACTTTTCTATTGTTTTTGGGATAAATTCAAAAATCACATTTGAATTTTTTTTTTGTTTTTTGCTTAGATCACAAACCATGATGCTGCTCTTGTCCTGTTTATAATTGAATAATGTGCATTGGTAAAAATCTGATGCACAACCTGGGCATTACACGCGGCATATTTTGAAAAATAGTTCTTCAATGGTATCTCTATGCAATAAGAAATGTCCAAAAATTGAACAATTTTCATATTAAAATGCATTTTCAAGGTGTTTTTGAAGGTCTCTAGAATAAATACTAGATATGTCAGAGGAGTAAAATTTATAACCATAGCTAATGGTCAATAGGGTTACAAAATCTACTTTAGAAATTTCTGATATCTTGTTGTTTTCTGCCTTGGCTTTAAAATATTTCGTACACTTAGTAATAATAACAAGTTAATAAAATGTTAATAAAAATATGAAAACACCTGAATTTTAGTTGAAATGTAGTTTTCAAAATAACAATAAATATATTAGAATAAGTTGGAGTCAGTTATGCATTAATTTATTTGTGAATAGTATTGAAGTGAATATATTCTGTTCGAGTGTTAAGTTTCTTCATGTGTACTGAAAGACGAATTTCTTATATATATTTTTTGCACTAAATTATCACTTATTTGTTGTAATGCTTTCTAAAAGCATTTTTATGCCCGAAAACACCCAATGAATGAAATGCTGAATCAAAGAAAAATATTTTCACGCAAAGCAAAAAAAAAATCGAAAGACTAAAAGCTACTACTTTTAGAATTTAAGATAACTTCAGTATAACTGCATTGAACTGAATGTCAGTCAAAATTGTCAGTCAGTTAAGAGTCAGCCCTTTCCTACATATAATATCTAAACCGAAAAGTTCACTAAACGGAAAACATTTAAAACACAGAATAAGAAAATCCATTGAATGAACTGAAAAAAACTCATTTATTGTTTTGTACAGAAAGTGTATGAATGAGTGGAAAAAGAAGTTCTGATCTCATCCTATCTCTCAATAACTTTGTTTTGCTGCCAGTTTTGTCTTTTAAGTTGTATTGTATTGTATGAAAGGCATAGAATAATGATGAGTGACATAAGCCTATGTGCTGAACAACATTTGGGCTAAACTCAAAAAAATTTTTAAATACTTGAATTCCTGCATTTCAAACATAAATGATAAGTTATGTCCAAAAATACAAAAAGAAAAGTCTTCTCAACACAAAAACAAATTGTACTTTTGGACTCTGCCTTAAAAAATGAATATTAAATTTTAAATCGTCGGAATACCAGATTTGAAGAAAAGTCATTTTTAGTTTCACTATAAAAAGAAATTACGATAATATCAGTGCACAGACAGGAGGGATAAAAGTGCGACTATTTCTATAACCCAATAAAAAATTAAATTTAAAATTTTGAAATATTTATATATATTTTTCTGTAATGAATAAAAAAAAACATTTGCGGAATATTTTTATTTAATTCACTCATAAAACTCGAACACATCTGAAAAGACTTGAATGAGTGAATGAAAAAATCCTTATCATTGAAACATGTTTTCAGCATTAAATGATAAAATTATTCAGAGAAATACAAAAAAAAAAAAAAAAAAATAGAAAATAGAAAATTTTGTACGAAAAAAATGTTAGATTAAACTCGATTTGACTGCATATACAATGTATTTCTATAGCAATATATTGTTCAGTATTTATATTATTTCTGGAATTTCATATCCAATATGTGTCGCATATTTTATTACTCCCTGTGCTATACAGACAATCATTTTTCTGGAGATGAAAAAAGAGAGCAAAGAACAAATTTTTTGATGACTACTACCAGTGCGACACACAAACAGTCAATCAAAAATGCATTAACTCTAATGTTAGGTTAAACATTCAACTAAATGAAACATGTATTCAAAGTAGGTCTCGATTTTTTGACTCTTTTTCTATAACTTTTGTCATCAAATTCTAAGGCAAAACACATTCGAAGCATACATAATGAGGGAAAGTCAAACATGACATGAGTCTCATTACTCTTTTTTGTGTCACATTTTTCTTATTGCTTTTTCAGTCAATATAGTCTTTCTCTCTCTTCTCTATTGTTGCAAACAATCTGTGCATTCATTAGAATTATGGAAATTCTGAACAAAAATACTATTCTTTAAGTACTGAATCATTAAATTACACTTTTGTATGAATTATAACTCAAAATAGATTTCAATTATATATAAACTTCTTTTTTTTAACTACAAAGAGAACCCGAAATTCAATTATTGGCAAAACAGAGGTTTGGATTGTGTTTCGAAATATAGATTTTGTTTTGGCTTTTGTTAATTACATTCCTATTATTATAATAAGAGGTTTCAAATGGATTTCTAACATATATTGAACTATAATTATAAGACATGAGCTGAGATGCAGGTACTTATGCCAACACAAAAATGGCAAACATTTTAATTCACAACCACTAGAACTGCCTTTTCGTTTACATTTAATGAGATACTTATGTGAGTGAATGAGGAGAGAAGAGATGGGAAGTGAGTGATGGAGAGATGGAGAGGAGTGAGAACTACAGTATATATGATAAATAGAGACGGCAGAGGGAGGAGGAAAAGCGAGAGAGAGAGAGAGAGAGAGAGAGAGAGAGAGAGAGAGAGAGAGAGAGAGAGAGAATGTCGAATATGAAGAATTAGGTTTAAGTTTAATAACGATAACAAAAACAGTATTATAGCCCCGAGTTTTTAACTTGAATTTAATTACATCAATAAACTCAGTCTCATTAGAATACAGACGTGTGATCTCGTGTTGGGATTGAATCAAAGTTCCCTGAATTTTCATCTTATCCTTAATTATAATTTTTTAGAAATTACATTTAAGAAAATTTCCTTTTTTGATAATTTTATACAAACGAACATTTAATTAGACGTTTGATTAATAAGTATTTTCTGCAAATAAACATTAAAATATTTCATAATTTATTACAATTTCAGAATTTTCAGCCTTAAAAACGTTTAAAACCCCAAATGAAAATAATTAAGAATCGGATTTGAATCGTTTGAAAAAAATTAAAAGTAATTTTGTGTGAAATGACTAAAAAATATCAGGTCAATGTGCGCTTTTGCTTATTTAAAAGTGGGGATTTAGGAAAAGAAAGCTGAATTAAATTTCTTGCTAAAAAACTCATAGTTGTGTTGATAAGTTTGATATAATTCATGAGTTTTTCGACGCCATGTGGTAAGAGTTAGCGCTTAAACATTTTCGTGTGTAATGTGAGATGTTTTATAAAATGCTTTCTAATGTTTTTTGTGTATAATGTTTTGAAATGACGATCCGTTAATATCTTAAAGATTGTAATAAAACTAAAATAAAAGAGCACTCCTTAAGAGAGTTATACAGTGTTTTGTGTCGATTCACTATATGAGAACATATAAAAGCAACAAAAAATAAAGATCAAAAGTTTAAATTTTAATGTTTGTCTGGCTTTTAAAGTTTACTATTTCTCAAATGATTTACTATTCAATTCAATCTTTTCTTTCAATAAAATTTAAAACAAAATTTCCGCTATTTTAGTACTTTATTCTAAAAATTATAACGAATTCACGAAAAATAAATTTTCTCATAAACAAAGTAATGCATAAAATTTAAATATAAATCATTTAATAAAAAAAACATAATTTCTATAAAAATCAAAATTTTGTGAAACTTTTAATAGAATTCATTAGATTAAAGGCTTAATTCAAATTGTTTTATGAAGATATGATAGCAAATGAATTGTTTTTCTGAATTTTTGAGACTAAATTCATCTAAAAATTATTCTATGGACTAAAAGAGTGAATACAACATAAAAAGTGATGAATTTCATTAAATTGTTTTGTGTTAAACTCAATGAAAAATCCATTGTTTTCTGAGATATTTGGGTATTATATGTGTTAAATGAATAGAGAAACCCAACAAAATTAAAACCACTTCAAACCCGCACCCGAACCCTAAATGAAATTCATATACCGTAAAAAATATTATCATTTTAATCTCTTTTATCAATTAGTGGTGAATATTAACAAGATTAATGTTCCGTTCGTTTCAGAAATTAGGCGCATCCACATCAGGGCTGCCGAACGAATTAGGAACTAAACATACCTGATTGCCAAAAATTATAAAACCTCATCCCCAGGACTTTTAGAAGATTCTTGATTAACTACGGTTTTATTCCAACCCATAAACAGATTCTGAAATTTTAATTTTCTACCAAAAATTTGATTTAATTAGAAAATTTCTATTTTTCTCATTAATTTGTTTAAGTTCAGGTAAATCAAACTACTGTATATTATTCCTTCCCGAGTCGGTATGCTCTAACAGAAATAATTTTATAAATATGATAAAACTTCTTATGAATATCAGAGAAGTTCAGAATAAAAGGCTGATAAAATGTAGATTTTATAATCGGCTTGTTTTGGGTGCAGAAAAGCTTAATATGTTTAGAAGAGTGCAGAAAAATTCATAATATAATTTCAAATAATGATAATAATTTTCATTTCACACACTCCGGGTGTGAATCCCTTCTAATCTGAATCCCATTCAGACTCAGCTGCGAGTTATCTCATATCGCAATCCGAAAGAAAGTGCTTTTTCTCATTTAAGTTAAGAACAAAACCAAATATTCTGAGAGAATTGGCTTTTTTTCTTTGATAGCAATTTTAATTGTAATGAATTTTCTCAAGTGATTCTCTAATGTGTTAATTACCTTCATTTTTGTAGTCAAATCGGCGTTCATTACAATGAGTGCCATTGAATAATAGAGTGACCACTAAAATGGTTATTTGAGCCAATCTTCCAATGACTGCAATCATCTTATTTCCAATAGCGTTGAGAAAACTGCGGATAAGAAATAAAACAGACGTTTAGAAAAAATAAGTTCACCAAAAGTAATGAATGTTTTTCAGGTTTTGAAAGTAAAAGTTTTTGACGTTTTTTTGCTTAGTTTTAGAGTGAATTGAGGGGACATTCGAACTAAAATATTGAGCATTTTTGCTAATATCGCGACAAATTGAGATATATATTAACCCTTAGGTCAAGGTTGACAGTTGGGGAGGAACTCGACGACTGTACAGCACTGAGGCCTGAATAGCACCCGTGGGCTCGTATGGCTTGGCATGAGTTGAAAGTTCTGTATGAAAGTGAAAGTCAAGACTGTGTGCTATTCATTGCCTGTTTCGGTTAGCATTGGAGTAAAACTGTATGACAAGTGCTTTGGCTCGAGAACAGAGCTATCGCTGAGAGATGTGCTCTTCATTCGGCAAAATCGAGTAAAAGAGATGATTAGATCTGAAGTCTTGAGCGAACAAATTCTTATGTTTAAACGCAAAGCTCTAAACGTTGATATGTGTGTCCATCACTATTAGTAATGTATTGTATGAGTGAAACGGGGGGTAATGCGATCCCAACTGATTATTTCAAGCAAAAGTAGTGCCCAAACAAACTATAAAGACTTAATAGCGTTAGGCTTTGGACTCACTTTCAGAAGAAGCACAGAGTCTTATGCTGTTTATCAGAGAAGTGATGCTTAAACATAACTGATTCAGTGCTTACAATAAAAATTCATGTCAACACATATGTCCAACACATGCAACAGACGCTCAAATAAAAGGTTTAATTGGCAGACATTAGGCGATCATTAGGTCATTAGTCGAATTGAAATTTTTGTTATCAATAGAAGAGTTGAACTAAAAAAATAGATTTCCTAATGAAAAAAGCATTACAACCATTAACAAGGAATTGGCTGCCAGTGCTCTCACACAAACACATTGAATATGAAGCACTGAATAGGATTCTCGATAGAAGACCAGTTCAATAGACAAATAGAAGACAAAAAACTTTAGTTCGTATGTTGTGATGCGAGAGAGCAGAGAGAAAGAGCACATAACCTTAATTGAGGCACAACACCTCAGGGGATAATTTCATTAGGAGATCGCACTTTCCTCTACTACTGATCGATGTTATGTTCCGCTCTTCTACTCGTTCTACTCCTCCGCATCCCTCTCCAGCTCTGAGTCTCTTCTCTCTCACCACAAATGAGATTTCTTCTTAAGACAGACACTCTTTGGCAAGACTTGGCTTAGAGTACAACATATATAGCGAGAAATAGTTATCGTAATAGAAACGTCTCTTTTTTGTTGGTTATATAGCTTAAGAGCCAATGAGATATTGATCTCTAACTGACTTAACCTAAACTCTGGTTCGGATCAAATGAGAAAGACTTCGCTCTATTCTATTCGATGCCAAACCTTATTAACAATATTAAACTCATTTTACCAAAAGAAATGGATAAGAAAACACTATTATTTTGTTAGTAGCTATGCCTACATGTCCTCAAAGCTCTCTTGACTCAACATTCAATGACTTCTATTACCAAACATTCAATTTGTATCAAATTTCAAGTCAAAAAAGTGATAAGAAATGCTAATTTTCTTTCTTAAAGAATAAACAGTTCTTTAATAGTCTTTAATCTCAATCGAAATAATCATTTATTTTAATGATTTCTCGTTTAAATTTATTGATTCACAAAATGATTATTATTAACAAAAATGTCAAATCTATCATAAAATAGTCTCCCATTTGACTAATAATCAAATAATATTTATGTTCTCTTTAATTAAAAATTTTTTCGTTCCCTTAAATATCTATAGAATAAAGTATAGTATTTAATAATAATATAGAAGTATGTCTAATACAAAGTCCACTGAATAATACATTGAATTTATGAATATATTGTTCTTTTGTGAGCCATTAATAACTGGATTATAATATCGACAAAACTAATCATTTTGTGTAAAAATGAATTTCTCTCGAATACCTTATTTGGTTGAACTCAACTACTTTTCAATTAACCTTATTTTCTAATATATGTTTTCCTTTGATGTGGAAAAACATTTTTCAAAATTTCTTTTTAACTAAAGATTCAAATCTAGAAAAATGGTATTAATTTTATGTATGAAATGATGTGAGATCTCAGATATTATATACGGGTTTCAGAAAATGACTAGAAATATATTCCTAAATGATTTGTGCGAATTATAATTCAGTGATAAGAAACACGCAATCGATGGGCGATGAATGTCGTGCTCTCTGTCTGTCTAACTCTCGGGCACAGGTAATAAAGCAATAGGCAATAGTGCGATGGGACCCAAACCATACGAATGTGACGAATCGGTCATACATTTTCATTTGAGACAAGACATATAATACATGGCATAAAATTTTCAGGGTATGTGTGCACACAAATTATTAACCACAACTACAGGCGCTGTCACTTAGACATTAGCCAACAAACGAATGAACGAACAGTTTTGTTAACGAATGGATGAATATATAATTTTTCACTCATTTTATGTTTTAGTCAAATATTGGGAGAGGAATAGAGAGGAAATCGATGGCTAAAAGTTTTGCAAACATTGTCGAACCGAACTGAACCCAAACACACACACATACCAAACATATGCTGTTTTGTATGTAAAGCTAAGGAAATTCAGAAGACTTCTAGTGATCCTTGTTTTACATACAATATATGTTATGATATGAACTGAAATTTTAGCATTTTGTCAAAGAATAGGAGAAAATTTTCATATGAAAAACGAGAACATCGAGTGTATTGTAGTTCATAAGTTATATTTTTCCGCTGAAAAACATTTTATGCACTCGTGTTTCTCAAGTGTTGCAGAACTGAACACATATTTCTCAAGTCTTCTCTATTCGGATAGAATTAAATATAAAAAGTGAGTGAAAAATCTGATATTAGAGCTGAAGAAGAAGAAGACTATACACTAAAGAATTGAGAAAATATTTTTATATTTAAGAAGAAGTTTTCGAGCGAAAGGGGAAAAACACTTTCATCTCTCTAAAGATTTTTATTCGTAAAAATGATTTTTTCCTTTTTCCTTCTCATTCCTGTGAAGAGTTTTAATATATAAACACTTTTTAATAATGCATTACTGAATACCTCATTCTTATACTCTTTGCAATAGCGGGTAATCTATTATCGAAATAAAACGCGAAGTCCATTGAGAGGTTCACAAAATAGGAGTTCACTTTTGCTCCACAAATAAAATATTTAATAACCTTTTTCTCGAAAATCATTTTCGATGCCAGAAGTGAAATATCGATGTATTATTATTTTTGTTGTTGAAAAATATTTTTATTCGAGCATAAAATGTACATTAAATTGATTTCAAGAAAAAGTAAAAATTAATTTTTTTGACATTAAATGCATTTTTTGCTTCTTTTTGCTTCAAATACATTATCCATTCATAGAATAGACTATTTATTTATATTTAAATCTGTTAAATGTTATATAAATATAGAGATATTGAGATTGCATTTTCATTCAGTCATTTAAATGATTTATAGCCATAAAATTCATATAAATTTTTCTCTTTTAGTAAAAAAATATAAAATATATATAAAATTTTATTTTATGCACTGAAAAGACGATAAAAGTGTAATGTATTGTGTTTTGTGTGAGATATCGATCGATAGAAATGATCACAAAATGCTTAACAAATTTAATAGATATCTATTAGAATATATGATATGAATACAAAACACCTGAACCACAAACAGTGCTAATTGTTTTGCAAAACAAAAATTCTAATTCGAAACAATACAATTCTAACACTATTAATGACATAAATTGTATATAATTTTTGTTAGCGAACGGATATTTCCGTTTTTGTTAGACATTTATAGCATTTATAGTGAAAGACTGAAAAATTCATTTATATCTAAGTTTGTCATTAAACAGTTAATCATTAGATCAGAAAAGATTAGGCAATAAAATCCTATTCGCAGAGCAGAAATAGATCACAAGTAGAAGAAGTTATAAATTATATTTGAAAAGCAGTTCTCAGTTTTTTTACTCTCGTTTTATTGAGCCATTCATTCATTGCCTTAATTTATATAAACGCTATTTTTTATATAATCAATGAAAAACAGGAAATATCTATTGGATAAAGAAATTTCTTCATCAAAATTATTTATAAAATATTGTCGATTTTGGCTATGAATTTGATAAATAAAACATTTTTTTCAGATGAACAGCAATTAGTAATGTGTTTAATAATTCTTATCTAATAAATTGTTTAATATAATAGATTGAGTGGTTTTTTTCATATAATCAAAACAATATAAAGAGAGAGAATGGAATTAATTCCAAAGAAAGATATACTAAATTTTTATGTTTAAAGTTATACCGAAAAACTGATAATAAACTCAATGTATAGATCAGAGTATCAATTGCTAGCGTTTGATGACTTACACTAAAAATAATCATTGGCTAAGTATAAGTACATATTGAAAGTTACTATTGTGTCAATAAATATCATCGGCAAAGATAAACATTATAAGAGAGTGCGATAAGAGTAAAAATTGTGTTCAGTTTAGTTTTAGTTTCAATTGTTTAGTTGGCAGACAAACAAACACTAAGTTTGGCCTCAAATCTATTGTCTTTTGTGTTCAATTTCTTATGTGAAATAACGTAAACCCTAACCAATACATCCAAATTGTGTGCTATGTGTGAGTCAACTCTTGAAGGCGTTTTGGCTGCAAAAACATTACAAAAGCAATTGTAAGCACATCTCCTGAGGATTTATTCCAGTATTAAAAGGATCGCGACATGAAATTTCTTTAACAATATTAATGGACAACAAAATTATTTGTGAAAATAAGAACCAATAAAACTAATGATTTTATTCACTTTAACACAATCGGAGAAAATAATACAATAATCTAATGCTTACCTCAGGATTAGTAGAATAGTCTGAAGTATTGGCGCATATATTCAATCATTTAAAGAGTAGTCAAAACCAAATAAAACTTTTATTTTCTCAAAAACACTAAAGAATTTTACGGCAAATTCAGAAACAATTTTAAGCTTATTATAAAAGAGCGAACCGTCAAAGAAGGCACAGATTTCAGTACAAATTTCATAATCAAATCGACCAAAAGTTTCTGTCAAAAACAGTTTTACGATCAGAAACAACAAAATGATTTACATATAGAGCCCCAAACGAATCACACAATGTTTTGGTCACTCAGTACTGAATAAAAGAAAAAGTTGTTTAATACGAATATTCGTATAGAAGTCCTAATAGAGAGTATTTGACGAAACACCAGCTCTGGCACACAGTCAGCACATATGCAGACTCGCGTAGTTTATCGGCCGAACGTCAGCTCCACTCTGTTCACTGGTCTCTACACTTCATGAAATTCGTATCTCAAAACTCCTGTATAACAAACTAACACATCACTGTCTGCTCTCCCCCTCTCAGTGCCGCACAAATACAGGCATCTATTACTTGAATGCCTCTCCCCTGCAGTGCATAAAACTAGACGACATGCGCTCTCATCCCTTAACATTGAATTTTTCACTGAGAGATCAACGACTGACGACTCATTGAATTTTTATTTACAATATTTTTACACAAAAAATATTTAATTCCTCTTATATTCTTGTATTCAATACTATGAGTGCATTAAATATTTGCTTTAATATTACTATTATTTATGATTATCTTTCGCCTTATTTACTGCACTCGATTACACAATTACTACTACTCCTCTATTTCTCCGACTCCGACAATCTTATTAATTATTAACACTCTTTCTATGGGCTTCGCATTCTGTTATTTGAATTTTCATCTAATGGATGACGAGTTCATGTAAATCATGCCATACCTCACAAAACTCGACTCAAATTAATGCTATTTTCCAAAGAAAAAAAATATATAAAACCATTCAAATAAATTACTAGTTTTTAAGCTAAGAATCAAATTGGAAAACATAAGATGTTTTGAATATACTTTGTATATAAATAGCTTAAACTCTATGACAAAGTGATAATTATCGAGAATTATAGCAAACAATTGTGAATATTTTGAAAAACTGCAAAAATCTGCAAAGAATTTCGACAATAAATTTTGTGAAAATTCATTATTAGTGCTACTATTTATCAAAATGTGTAGAGCCGTGTCAGAGCCCAGACTGCAGAGGAAACCAATGGGAACTACAATATGTTCAATATATTTATATATGGAGAGCACCGGTGAGTTAGGTCTAAATGGCTATAGTGTCGAAATTAGTTCACCCAAAAGCTCACGACACTCTCCAAGGGGTGGCCAACATATATATATACTTTTTTGCACTTCAATGTTGAGGGAAATGATGTTTTGGGCCTTTGAAGAGAGAAGTGAGAGCGAGAACTGTCTCAACAGTAACATAAAGTCTGAATTTATGTTATGAATATTTAGAAGCTATGGCTAAACACGAGTTTTGGAGAATTTTGATGTCGGGATAAACTAAATTAAAACAGATAGCAGTGCTTAGTATTGCACAGCTGTGGCACACATACAATGAATGCAATGAATGTAATAATTCCTTATATTTGTTCGCAAAAAAGTTTTTGTTAAATATATAAGGAATTTATTCAAACATTCGTTTGAAATCTAATTTCAATTTTGTCTGATTTGACTTCGGGTCAGAAAATGTCTTCAAGAGTTGAGTGAAATGTTTAGAATAAGAAAAAGATATAATTGGAAACTAAATACTTAAATATAATATAAAGCATTTAAGTTTTAGAATATTTTTTCTTTGGAATATTGAGTACTTATTTGAAGGCAACTTAACATAAATGACATTTTTCTCTCCAAATTTCTGACACTTTGTGATGAAGTTATAGATCGAAACTAAGAAGCAAAAGGCGGTCGGCGTTAATGTTTTGATGCATTGGTTAACATTGCTTTTGATTATATAAGAAAACGTTGTTTTTTCGCTTTGGGCTCAGAATTATTACTCAAGTTTTCTCTCCGCCACTGTTTGGCGAAAATCTTTTCTCTGCTCTTGTAGTGCATCTCTGGGTAAAGAATGCAATTATGTATAGCCTTATGAGTGCATCGATGCAAACCATACAAAAAAAGTAAGCAAATTCTGTGATGGGTTTCCTGTGCTTTTGGTGCTGACGATAAGGTTATGTCACGAATAGTTAATACTTAAATATTAAAAACTGAGTTATTACTGACACACTTTGATATATTGGGCTTTTATTAAATAAACTCAGATATGCTTCTGCGGAGTCTCTCCAAAGAGTTCATTTCGAAAAATAGCCACCGATTTGTTTGCTATGAATTGACTTAATATGAGTTGAATTTTATTTATACTTATATTCTATGAATTGATTAATTTTTTGATAAAGAAAAGCATTGAATGACATATAGAAAATATCCAGACTTTAAAGGAAAGTATAATGAGATAGAGCTCAGAGTGGAGATACAGTAATAATAAGTGGGGGTCGAAGTGATGGGGCTCTCATGAGAGAGATAGTCATGTAATATAACATCACAGATGTATTTGATCCACTCTTCAATGCATTAACATTGCATTTCTGGTGGCATTGCATGAGATAAAGTTGATATACAGTACAGAGTACTGAGTTATACACGTATTCTAGTGTAGAGCATAGCATAAACTACTGGTGCGATACTACGTAACCTTTTATAGTGGAGTTTTACTGTTACGTTCAATCAATACATTAGAGAAATACGAAACGAGATTAAAGCGCTTTTGAGTGCTTGTTTGTGTATCCCGTCGTATGTTTGTGATAGACTAGCACAGGGTTTAGTTGTGACCATTTTTCATGAACCACTACACCACTCCTCACTCTCTCCATACCATACCCTACTATACCATAACATATAATGATTTTTGCCAAAGCGAGCAATTATTCTAAATCACAATACAGAACAACCGAAACCCATATTTTTAGTTCAGTATTATGTCTAATAAACAGTTTCATTGCAATCATATATTACTCGGATATCATATTAAAGTAATGTTTTTGTATTTGATTAAGAATATAAGCAAAATATATATTTTTCTATTTTGTTTAAACATTTAAAGAAAAAAATAATATTATTTGCATTTCTGGGAAAAAATACACGAATACACCGACAGTTAGGCTATAATTTTGAGCCTATTTTGAATATAAATTGTATTAATACACGCCAATGACTCATACAGTTACTGTACACTTGAGCACTGGTAGAATATATTCTATCAACACTGGAATGGTTTCGGTTATTCTGTAACCATAGCCGTAATCGAAATCGTATTTCTCATTGCATTTTGAAATTTTTAGGTAAATTACATTACAGTATATACAGTACACTATAATAAACTACTCTATCATATCATTCTCTAACCTCTCATATCATTCAATATTAATTTTCTACTTTAAATGGAAAAGTATTTTCTCAAATTAGAAAAAGAAGAAAAAGTTTTTATTTCTATCTTTAATATATGATTGCAATAAATGTGGAAAAATTCTTCAGAGAATAATTTAGTTAATGAATGTTTGAGAGAAAATACTTTTGATATTTATTTTGAGAAAAAATAGATAAAAAACGAATTTTCACTCCCGACTGACTGACTGGTGCTGACTGTGGAAAAAGGTTAGTCAAACAAAAACACTTATAATTGCATGACTTTCTAAACTAATTTCACACAAAAACCTAATAATAATAAAAACAATACACATATTAAACAAACACATCATTGAATTATACCGTAAACTGCAGTTCCGTTTATTACGAGTTATTCGTAGGTTTGCTATCAAAAGAGAAATAATGGAAAGAAAAGAGAAGAAAGAAAAAAAAGAGATTTAAAACAAGTATTTTCTCCCACACGGGGAACATAAATAAAATGCCCTCTTATTTATTAAATGTTCTACTTCTTAGTTATTTATCATTTCTTTTTTTAATTCAAAAATGATGACCAAATTTAATGGAAAGCGACTGAAAGGAAGAAAACATAAATTTTTTTAAACAACATTAAACTTTTTTGTTGTTGTCTTTTCTAACGTAAAGATTCTGTTTTGGGAGATATAAATATTTGCATAAAATTTATTCATACATTTCGCAGTGAAATAACTATTCCTTAATTCTCATAGACTTTGACAAATTGAATCCAATCCTACACTTTAGTGTAGTTTATTGGATAATATATACACTCACTTGAGTTGAATAACTCTCTATTGGATTTGAGAGAAAAAAAATTAATTTATTCTGTTTTTACCCCTAATAAATGTCAGTCCATCCACTTTTTCTTTCTAATTGGGTGGTCCTTCAGGTCTGAATCGCAAATCATTCAATTGAATCTCTAACACCATAACCAGTAAAGTGAGACCTTTTCGATACTAATCATCAGATATTAAACTTAAAAGTTATACAATTTATATAACAGTTTATAATTTAAACCTTGGCCTCTTTGACGACTCGAAAATACATCTTTTCTCGGATGAAATTCTAATTCGATATTTGATCGTATTTAATAAACTCTACCTCTCTCTCCCCCTCCTATCCTCTCATCTTTAATTCGTGAGATTTAATCCTAAATTGAATTTTTACTTAAGAGTAGAATATTTTTTGCGGTCACAGAGAGTGTCAAATAGAAAACAATTATTTATATCTCGAGTCATAAGAAAAATATATAATGTATTTAAAGATTAAATTTATTAAACCTCTAAAAATGACGACTTATTATCATTAATAGTCGTTTTGATAAATTAATTTGATTTAAGATATATTTCAGAAAATTTTTCTATTTTTATTAGTGAAATCAAATCAAAGCAATAAAATATAAAAATAAAAAATTATTAAATGTTTTAACAAATATTCTCAAATGTAATAAAAAATGAAATTATAATTTAGTTTCTAAGATAGAATCTAATTATGAAAGTTAATAAATTTTGTGAAAGATTATAGCAGTTCTCACTCCGTTTCAGAATTAATAAGAAAAAAAGATTAGAAAAAGTTCTTTAAATGACTTTAAAAAAATAATATAATTATAGAGTGAATGAGAGAAACGAAGAAAATGCCAGAACTTATGTTCACATCTTATATAATATGAAATATTATATTAAAAAAGAAATAACGAAAAAAGCCATTAATACTGGAAACGCAATGATAGACACACTTCTCTGTCCTAATCCTAATTCTTGAGGCATTCTATTGAATGGGAGATTAAGTCTCTCTCACAGTCTTTGTCATCATTTTTATGACTTTGTGTGTTCTTATATATGAAAAAACTTCATGTGCGGCCAAAATCCTATTTTTAGACATATGTCATACGTCTATTGGACACAAGTAAACAAAACTAATTCCTTGAAATGGACACACATTTCATCGTTTTGAGTCTAAGATTTTCAAACAGTACTAAACAGTACTGTATATTGATTTCGGAAAACATTGTGAACGACAAGATTTCAATAGGAGAACAGAAAAGATAATAAAAAACTAGACTTTGATGGATAGGCAGAAAATAATATATTAAAAGCTTTTATAAATCATTTTAAAAGAATTGTTTTACACAATTAATACGTAAATCCCAATGAAATTATTTGAAATAATCACAGAAATCATCTCAAAGTGCACGCAAACATTTTTTTCTTTTGGATTTCAAAATAGTAATGAAATAAATAATTTATTCACTAATGAGTCAAATCATATAAAACAAATGAAATATTAAATTACAATTTAAAAGACAACTCTTTTTAATTCTCTAATCTTTATTATTAATTTATAAGATTTAATCTTCAAATCAATATTCACAACAGATTCCGACATCATTTCTCTCTTTACATACCTTTAATGAAATGAAATAAAATATTTTGTATTAAAAATCTATTAATTGATTAATAAATATTTTTGAACAAACTTTTCTGTCATCGCATTTAGTTTTTCCGTCTTTGAAAAATACGGTATAAATCAGTTTTTGATTATTCTTAGAGCCCTTTTCATATACCACACAATCAACTCTACAGGGATTTAATGGATTTTTATCATTCAATTCCTGAATCAATGTAATGAAGAAAAGACAAACAAAATTAAATAATCAAAAAGTTATGGTTTTGAAAAATTATTCAGGTTAAGCAAAAGTACATTCTTGTCGTCCTCGTCCAATTCGTCGTATTCATAGGTCGGATGTTCGGTTTTGCAAAGTTTTATCCTCTGCTCATTTGATATATAATAGTCTTTGTGATCGGCTGTAAAATTATAATCGATTTGTAACTCAATTATATTAAATCATTTTAAGCTTCAACAACAGGTCATACCATAAAATAATTTTAAATTTTCAACTTTTGAAACATTTTCTTTCGGTTTAATATTAATCTCCAATTTCTCTTCATTTATTGGAATAGAGAGACAATAATTGAAACTCAAGAAAAAATAAATTACACAAAAATTTTGTTTAATATACTTTGTTATCATATTTAACTTATTCTGTAATAATAATTGGCCAAAGAATTATTCCGCAATAAAAACATTACAAACTTTTCAATAGATTTGAAATAATATTAAATAAGTTTTATTTCAATGAAATAGTATTTATAGAACAGAAAAGCAAATTATCAGAAGAATTATGGCTCCAAAAGTACATTTAACGAATGGAAATCATAATTGAGCAAGATAAAAATAGAGAACAATAAAATACTTGTGTCTCTTAAATAATATAATCAATGATTATTAATCATTTTGTTTACATAATTTAAGTTTGAGTTGATTTTGACGCAAAATCTTTTGATCACAAATATCGATATGGATTACAGTATTTATTTTAATTGAAAGGAGTAGTCGTTTATGTAATATAAAAGTAAAGCAAAAGCCAATTAAGGATTTATCGAAACACTTGAAAATTAAAACATGTGTTCAATACGTTTGTCATTGAGAATATGGATATCATTTGGATTAAGATTTCTTCAATTATTGACAGCACTGTTCAGAGATCAAGTGCTTTTGTGCTTTTTACTGGTTTCACAAATTAGAGCCAACAGAATATTTTAAATAATTTTAAATATTTTTCTAATTTATAATCAGAATAATCAATAAATCATTCGGTTTACCCTTCCTTCCCCTTCACTGAATCGCATGAGAATTCAGAGCCGAACCGAACAAATGAAATAATTATTGAAAATCATAATAATTGAGTGATGGGTCGGCGCGTGTGTCTGTATGTGTGTGTGCTGTCAATGTATGTCCTGTACTCTTGTATTTTATGACTTTCGATGCATTCAAAACTTAGGCACAGCTGCTCTACTGAGGGATCTATTTATTTGGTGTGAGAATTCTGATGAATTCAGTCGCCAATCAGTTATTAGAATTCAGTGAGTTGTTGTCAATGGTTGGGATGAGGCCTGGGATGAGGCCCAGGAGAGACTTTTTGGCACGTTTTGGGCACATTCAGGAGTTGTGGAGTTTATGGCGTGTGTCCTATCGCTATCATAAACACAAACTATGCATACGTTCACTCAGGAGATCCAGAGTTCGGATCACAACAACAGAAATATTTCAGACGCAGACTAACAACACCATCACTACATGTGCTATAATGTGTTAATATTCCTTTTTTTCAGTTTATCTATTTTTCAAGACTTCACAATTGAAAAGAGCATTCAATTCATATTAGAGTTTATTCGAAATAATATTCTCTGCTTTTTTGAGTATTATTATTAAGGAATGACTTATGATATCTATTAGAATAAAATGAGAGAGAAATACGTTTGTTTGACACTGTTATGCAACTCTACAATAGTATAATAGCTCTGAGAGAAAGTATACCTAACATTACAAAGAAATAGGAGACGCGCTCTACTGACTCCCACTCCTATGCATTTGTTAGAGACTTATATTTAAATATTTCTTAATGTTATACGAAATTCAAATTGTTTTCGGCTAAATATTGTTCAATTACTCAATCGCACACTAATTATTCTCCCTCTCCTTCCTTCTCACTCACTATCACCTTTTCCTTTTCGCAAAGAAGATATACAATTGTTTAAATATATTTCTTATGACACGTAAGGCATATAATTGCTGTTAAAACAGATGACATTTGATGGATGGGTTAAAATATAATTGTCATAATTATTCGGTCAATGCATTCAAACTTCTGATAAGGCTTTTGTTGTTAGAAAACCTAAATATTGATCAAAGTTTTTATGTTTATTTGAGTTAAGTTCTGTTTATTTCTATTTTATTTGTTTTCAAACAAATTATAGACAAACAAAACATTTTCTTAACTTTTATTGAAATGTAAATAAAACTGATTTTAATATTTTATTCCATTTTATTAGTGCAAAGAATGTACTAATGAATACTCTGGAGGAAACAATAGAACAGACAATCTATAGCTTTGTTTCAATATTTCCAATAATTATAAGTTTTTGATTTGTAGATCAAATTCAGAAACTGCACTATTATTCGAGACTATGATATTCAGTGGATTTGGTTTTTGTTGTAATTCTAATACTTTTCTGTCTGTGAGAGGAAAGGAAGAAAATCTGATTCCTATTAGTTCTGCTTAATTTCGATGTCTGTTAAGTCTCGGCATGTGATTCATCGAACTTTAATGTTATTACAAATTATCGAATTACAGCCAGTGTTCAGACCTATGTTTAGAGTAATTTGAATATTGCCTGAAATTTGATTCCAAACATAAAAGGGGACCACATATGCCCCGAACCATCTTCGCAGTAAACCCCTAAACATTTTATGTATATAATACTTCTGAAGCTCTCATTCATTCGCAGGAAATGTGAATTCTGAAACCTATAGAATATAAAACTTTGTTATTCATATTGAAAATAGATATAGCAATCAATGGATCAAAAGATATTTCGCAATTAAACGGTTCGTCAAATAGAACTGAGTTTTCAAATTGAGAGGCAATTATTGATTGAAAGGCATATCAAATCATTATTCGATATCTTATTTATTTTTAATTCTAATCTAGAATTCTGTTAAAAAAACAATAAGTTTGAACAATAACATTAATGATGAGCATAAACTCAAAAATTTCAGACCTTGAAATATAAACTAGATCATGTAATTTAATATTAGCTTATCATGTACGCTAATACTAGTCTGGTCTATGGATTCTCAAATATTTAGTGATAGATCAATAAATAGCAAAAATATAGATTTTATTA
>JAQFXN010000407.1:0-22792 GCA_034693365.1 Liacarus xylariae | reverse complement strand
AGGGGGTCTTTTCAGAAGGCCGTGGCTCTCGTTGGCCACAGACCCGCGAAAAAACTTTCCATAATTGGGACACTCTTTCAATGAATGATTCCATTTGTTAAGTTGTGATACAATCACTTCTTGTCGTTCGAGGAATTCGTCCAAATCTTTATTCGGGGAAACGAATTGGTTTTGAGTGATCGGCAAAAACAACATGTATTTCAAACATTGATTCTTTCCGACCAATGAATCCCTGAAAGCCGTATCCATTTGTTTGAATCGATCGACGATAATCTTGGACTCGATTTCCCGGTCGTCGTAATAGAATGTAAAGTCCATACACCAGGGCTTCGGCTTATCGGGCATTATATCGTAGTAGACATGAAGTTCGCCGTAATGTAAGACTGTGTTTGGCATCCATTCATAGAAGAATCCGGAAGTGAAGACATTGAACCTCATTCTCCATCTCTCGAAACCTCGATCTGTGTTTCGAATGAATTTCGGATGTTTTGTGTCAACGATTGACAAATAAAAGTTGAATCCGTTGTGAGTTATTCGCCTATAATTGTGAATATCTTTAAGTAAAACCTGTCGCGTGTGTTGTTTGCCTTCGACTCCGGTCTCTAAACCCCATTCGGGTCGCCTTCGCTGACCACTCGACTCAACCGATCGATTGTTTACTAACATTCTTGTGATTAAACTTCTTGATTAATAATTATTAACACAATTCTTGAGTAAAGATATGAATGAATGAAAACTGATTTAATATTTTGAATGAATTGTGTTTTATTCTCGCGCTTTAACACAATTTAATTTTAGTTATATTTTCAATCAGTTTTTTTATTATTCAGTAATTAATTAGAAATTACTTCAAGAATAAGAATATTGGCTCAAATGCTATTACGTATAAATAATATTAGCGTATATTTCTAATTGAGCTTAAGATAACTTAGTTTTTAACAATAATAAAACTAAAAAATACTTATCGATTGAATTGAAATTTATTTGTAAAACATTTAAATATACATCAAATAAAGTGGAATAAACTTATGGTTAATAGACATTCGAACGAATTTATGGGAAATATCCAAAAGTGTTGCCAAACTGTGATTCAATACATTCAGTTGTAATATATCTCTAAACATAACTATATTTCAGACTTAATTATTAGAATTATTTTGTTTTTCATTCATTTTTTCATTTTATTGATAAACAATACTATAATAAGTAATATAAGATTCAAGAAAAAAATGAAAAGAATTTGACATTAAATACAATGAATAGGAAAATGAAATAAAACTAATCGTTATTACAATACAATACAAATCAATCCCAACTACTGTAACGAGTTTGGGCTACAGATCCGTTTGAAGTGGAATAGGAATTGACTGAACTTTTGTTCTCAGAATTATAATACGAGTTATGAGAACCGAATCGTTTGGTTGAGGGCTCGTATGAATGTCTTTTAGTGGGCGGTCCTCCCGATCCACCGCTGTGTTCGCCATTAAACTTACGCTTAAATCCTCCGCCATTTGAGTATCCATTGGAATACCCGTTGCCATAAGATCCCGTTCCATAACGACGGCGTTTGTTTCCAACCATATATCGCGATTGTTGGGCCAAATCGTGAAGCTTCGGGTCAATCGTCTGTTCCGCCTCTCGCAACACATCCAACAGTTCATTGGCCTGTTTTCCATTGGTTGTAGTGAAGAATGTAAATGCAGTTCCCTTACGATCGCTACGACCTGTGCGCCCAATCCGGTGGACATAGTCTTCAACAGAGTTTGGGTAATCATAATTGATTACAAACTTAATGTCGTCCACATCTGCACATATAGTCATTGGGTATTAGTTTTGAAACATTAGACATACGTTTAGTGTTATTAAAACATTTAAATTAGTTATAATTCAATTGTAATACAAATCTATAGTAAAAACATTACTATTATTTGATACAAATCTTATATTATTTGCCAATAATTTAAACAAAAAATTCAATTCTCTTTTACCGAAATTTGATTGAAAGGCAGTGTTTGAGTCGCATCCGTTATGGGCATGAGTTATGTCATGAGTCAGTCCTCACAATCGAGGACAGAGAGGCACCAATAATAGAGCCAAAATATTTATATCATATTCGACTCCATTAATATACGGTCAGTGCCTCTTAAAAAATGAAAAATAAAACAACAGTTAATACAAATCAGCACAAGTATCATAAGAGCGCCGATAATTAATGTTAACTGTATTATATGTCATATTTCATGCCATTTGAGTGCGAATTGTGATTCGATTCCGGTTTAGAGGGAAATGCGATTCACGAGTGAATTGTTATTAAATTAATTAAAAACCAATTCATTACCAGAAGTTATGCACAATTACTACAACACATACAAACCCATACACTCGATGCGAATGACTCACAATTATTCAAAATTGTTCTGCAATTCTTCAATCATTTGTAACGTTTATCACAAATACGTAAAACAAAGGACTCACCCAATCCACGGGCGGCCACATCTGTGGCCACTAATATTGGCGAACGACCTGTTCTGAACTCTGCAACAAATCAAACCAATCATTTAACAGATCATTCCACAACTCATTCATTGCCATTAAATAATACCTTTGAGAACCCAATCCCTTTCGTTCTGGGGTTTATCGCCGTGAATGCAGGCCGAGGGCCACCCGTTGTTACGCAATTCGTTGGCCAATTCATTGACCTTACGTTTGGTTTCGGCGAAAATGATAGTTTTGTTTTCCCGCGAATCGGCTCTGATTTTAGTCAAGAGATCGAAGATTTTTTGCTTTTTGTCGTATTCTTCACAGATCTCTACGTATTGTTTGATGTTTTTATTGGCCGTCAATTCAGTTCCGCCGACATTGATCTGAATGTAGTCATTCATGTAGTTCGCGGCCAAATTGCGCACTTCCTTAGGCCAGGTCGCCGACCACATCAACGTCTGGCGCTCGCGCGGGATGTGAGCGATAATCTTCTTGAGCTGTGGTTCGAACCCCATGTCCAGCATTCTGTCCGCTTCGTCCAAAACCAAGTAATCCACTGACCGCAGGTCCACAGTCTTGCTCTCAACGAAGTCAATCATTCGACCCGGAGTTGCGATTATGATCTGAGGGTTCTGTTCCCGAATCGAACGCATTTGTGGGCCACGACTGGCGCCGCCATAAAGACATACATTGTTTGCGAACCGATATCTGCGAACCACTGCTTGTATTTGTTGAGCCAACTCTCGAGTCGGCGCCAAAACCAGACATTTCGGTCCTCTTTGGGGCCGATCTCTCATTATTTTGAGAAAAGCGGGCAAAACATAGCACAGAGTCTTACCGGAGCCGGTCTGCGCCACTCCTACCAGATCGCGACCGCTCAGAGCTATAGGCCATGACTGGCACTGAATGGGTGTGGGGTTTATGAATCCGTCCGATTCGAGCGCTTCGTTGATCTTTTGGGGCCATTTGTATAACTGCATCGTCAGCACAGGTAGGGGCGCATCCCTGCCGTTCACTGTAATGCCGTGTTTGGCCCAGAAGTCCTTCACATCAGTGGTCGCCTCCTCTTTGCAGCCATTCATGCCATTCATGGCCTCATTCACGCCGTTCTGGTGTCCGTTCCCCTCCACTCCATTGCTTCGGTTATAGTAAGACATTATTTCACTCTTTATTCAATTAATACTATAATTCAATACAATTTAAATATAATTTTAACTATAATTTAACTAAAATAACGATTAGTTTTACTTAAAATAATTTTGATATTTAAAGCAATGAATCAATAAATATAATGAAATAAAATGAATGCAAACTCTATTGCACTCAACGCTAAACTTCCGTTTCCTGCGAATGACGTCAAGCCTTATATACACTCAAACCCTAACACTCATTGACTTTTATATTAAACTCTTTGACAAAACTTATTCAAACCATAAAACCAATACAAACAGTTAAATCTGATTAAACTCTTGAAATAATTAATTATTTTTCTATAGTTTTACTTAAAATTTTGAACTAAATTGTGTCAAAAGATTATTTGATTCCTATGTTGTCTGTTATGAACTTCTAGTGTAGAAAAATAATTGAGTCAAATAAAAAAATGCTGACCAATAAAACATTGTTATGAAAAGGTCTGAATTGAGTGCATTATATTCAGTCTATTATAACCTTTTTTAGTCATTTTGTTTCGTCAACTCTTAATGCGTACATTCAATGCATTACTTGATTACGTATACAAATGAAAAAGTGTTGAAGTAGTGAATACTCCAAGCGTTCATTACATGTTATCGCATACAACCTGTTCTTATCTATTTGTGTCGATATTCTGCTAAAGTTGTAGTTTTAAAAGTTACAAACCATAGGAATCGATAAACTGATTCTTTTGTGATATTGTCGTTGACACGAATTGGGCACATGTCTGGCACTGTTCACAAATACATGCATTCAGAACATATATAAGAGAACCCCATTTTTAAATACCTGTTTAAACAAAATACAGGAATTTTTCACTAAAATATTTTCACCTGCGTTACATTATTTGTGATGAGGTATTTAATAATGCAAGTGTCAAAAAATAAGTGGGCATTCAATACATACGTATTCTAAATGACAAATTAAAAGATCCCTAATTTGAAAAAAACTCAAACCAATATAATATACTGTATATAAGATTATCGATAAGAACAGGTTGTATGCGATAACATGTAATGAACGCTTGGAGTATTCACTACTTCAACACTTTTTCATTAGAATTCATACAATGCCTGTCATATATTACATATCTTCACAAAAAATTAATCATTAATTTTCATAAAATTTCATTTCAGAGTCTGTTCTCATGTCTATTGTCTATGGATTGTGCGAATGGATTTGAGCCAAGTTAGTCCCATTGATGCCTGGCTCAAATGTACACTTGAAATTGTCAATTCGCCCGGTTATCCCTTCCCTCTCCGCCTCTCCGGACGTACTCCTTGAACGTCGACTTAAGTTATGCTTTGCTTTAATTTGAGTCCAATTCGTCCAAAACTTATTGCAATTGTTTTCAATACAATTAAAACAAATCGATTAATAAAATCAAACAATAATTATCTTCTCTTCAAAGGAATGGAGAAAATAATTGAAGAAATAAATTCAAATCACTTGAAAATAATCACTAAAATACGTGATTTGGAGCACAAAATCGAGTTAAAGGAGAGTTGCAGTGATTTGAGACAAACCAAACACGTGTTGACCGCAGAGGAGATACAAAAGGAGAGACAAAGACTGGTCGATGAGAACCAGGGGTTGAAACGGGAAGTGAAACGTCTGGTCAACACTTTGACTGAATTGGAGTCAAAACGAGACCCGAATTGCACTTTAGTTTGCGATTCGACTAAAGGACTGAATAATTCAGAACCGATTGAAACAAATGTCTCGAAACCATTGGACACAAAGAAAGAACAGAAGGAAACGGAAAAAATTGAGAAGAAATCGAAAAAAGAGCCAAAAAGTAATGCAAACAAAACCAGTGCTGAAGACAATAAACCGATTGATGTCTCCAGACTTGACCTACGAGTGGGTCGTATAGTGTCGGCCAAACGACATCCGGACGCCGACAGTCTGTACGTTGAAGACATTGATTGCGGAGAAGAGAAACCGCGAACAGTAGTGTCCGGTTTAGTACGGTTTGTGCCCTTAGAAGAGATGCAAAACCGATTGGTTGTTGTGTTGTGTAATCTAAAACCGGCAAAAATGCGTGGAATCACTTCAGAGGCTATGGTTATGTGCGCCTCAACTCCAGAATCGGTTCAAATATTAGATCCGCCCGAAGACTCACAACCCGGTGATCGAGTCGTTTTCGATAAATACCCCGGTATTGAATCGCTTTTCAATTATTTACTCATAATTTATTTTACATAAGTTTTATAGTTTTAATTAATTTTCTCTTATGTAAGGAACGGCCGATTCACAGCTCAATCCAAAGAAGAAAATTTGGGAACAAATAGCACCCGACTTGAAGACTGACTCTGAATGTGTGGCCACATATAAAGGGGAACCGTTTAAAGTAGAATCTAAGGGTTTGGTCAGAGCCAAGTCATTAGCCAACGTTGCCGTCAAATGAATTGTTCACTTGTTTTATATTTACATTAATTTAAAATAAAAATTATTATTGAATTTCAAGACAACAAAAAATAGTTTTATTGAAATGAAAATTAATTATTAATTTTTGTTAAATACTATTAATTTTTTTATTAACGAATAGTTTCTTAATTTTTTTTACTAATTATGATATTAAGAACAAATGTTTTGTGTGTGAATGGGATTCAATGGCACAGAGAGTTTGAAAAATCATTAAAATTAGAAAAAAAAGTAGGAAAAAAATAATTATTAAAAAAGGAATAAATTTAAAACTAATCTCAAGATTTGATATATTATGTATAATTAGATGATAGAAATTAAAAGAAATTAGAAAAAATGAGTGCATTTTTCACAAATTAATACAAAAAATTAATTATAAGTTATCGATAATAATAATAAGCATCACATCATTCAATGCAAAAAAGCATTTTTTTCAATTAAAAAGTTTTTTAGGCACACATTTTCACTTAAGAGCAACAAATCGGTTCCATTTAGATCTCAAAAGCGCGGAATGTTTTGTTAAATAATATATTTATATTTTGTTTTGTAAATTAATTAAAGTTTTCTATTTTTTTCAATTGTGTTAATCGATTCGAGTTTTTTTCTTTTGTTTTGTTTTGATATACAATAAGTAGAAACCAATCAATGAATTAAATAAAAACAAACGACTGATAATAAAAATCTTTCCAACAATTATTAGGCAATTAATTAATTATTAATAACAAAACTAAATATAAATTCTTCTCAAATACAAAATTTTCTTCTCTTTTATATCTTATTTGTGTAAATCTAAAGATAATCTTTTTTAGGTATAACTCGTTTTCCGGTCCATAAGTTATTGTGAATAATGAAGGCATCAATAGTTACGCTCAAATGTTTTGTTTGAATTTCAGCAAAGCTTTTACTCCCGGAGTTGTATCTAAAGTCAAATATAAAGCAAAAACATTAGCAAAAGCTATGCATTAAATAAAAAAACAAAGCGTTTACTGACTTATAAAATCGTTCTATTAGTTCATTTGTGACACTTTTAGGTCCTGTGCCGTACAGTTTTAATACTTCTTCGCGATCGGGATTATAGGTATAAACGGCTCTGAACTGTAGGCCCGCATTTCGGAACAGTATTAAGAAGTGTTTACTATCGGATGAATTGATTTGCTATAAAGTGGTAAAAATCAATTAATACAACAAATAGTAAAGTAATTAAATTCATGTTTACCTCAAGTACTTTAGTTTTTGTGTCTGAATTGACAGCACCGGCCAGAACTGCATTAATTGCATTCAAAATCAAAATTTTATTTGACTTTTGACTCGGTTTGACAAATAGTTTAGGACCAGTGTATTCAGTGAACACAGAGCCCGCATCCGATGCCCCATCACTGGGAGGACCTCTGAATCGAGAGTACATAAAGGGAGGAACGTGTGAGCCATGACTTGTCGGCGACGACACATAGGCTGAGGTTTTCGATTGTCCAGACATTGCAGACTCGGGTCGAGACAAGGGGTTGGAAGACATTAGACAGGAGTCGGTGTCGTCAACGATACGCGATTTGTTGCAATCCAGGGATGAGTAGTCCTGAATGTTCGAAGCGCTTACATGAAGTGATTTAGGCCGAGGCTTTTGGAATAGTCGTTGTCGTGAAGGTCTGTTCAATACTAAAGTGCTATTACTTCGAACCGAGTCTTTGGAAGATATCGAACCGTTCTTTTCTGCCTCTTCTGAGGCCTTCCGGTGTCTATACTGTTCCAAAATTTGTTGGCGTTTTGTTCGCTCCTCTTCTCTCTTCCTCTCAGATGTCTCGCGCCTGAGTCTCTCCTCTTCCCTCTTCTGTGCCAAACCCTGTTCTTTCTTAATCCTCTCGGCTTCGAGTCTTTCCCTTCTCTTAAGCGACTGCAACATAATTGACTCTTTCTTTTTGGCCATTTCTAGTTCACTACTAGGGTCGGGATGTACTAAATCGGCTCCGATTACGAACCCTACGCCCAGAGACATGGGATTATTGGCCGATTCGGGACGGGGAGGCATTCCATTACTGTATTGGGAGTTGTCATGACTATTGTGTTGTTCTTGTGCTGGAATGTGGGCCGACTTGAGTTGTTGTTGTAGTTCGCGTCTCATCTGTTGCTGTTGTTTCACTTGTTTTGGTTTGAGTCCGGGTTTAACTGCTTTTGCTTTACTTTCGCCGCCGAATGATATGAAAAACGATTCGTTCGGATAATTACTATCGCCAGTAGTCGAGCCCTCTATAGTCGTCGAACCACTCGAAGAACTTTTATTACTCTTTTCATAATTATTATTAAAGCCTTCGTCAGAGTATTCGCTAAACACAGAACGAGTCGGAGAGTTGTGTTCAGACATTTCGGGTGAAATCACTTTTGGTTTCATTACTCGAAAAGTGCGACCAATTATAGGCTTAGAAGTGGGCGAAGACGAGTACATCTGTTGTTGTTGTTGTTGCTGCTGTAGAAGCTGTTGTTGTAATTGTTGCTGTCGTTCATACTCTTCATACATCTGTTGTTGTGTCGGAACAGAAACGGCGGACATATTTGTGTTGGACTGAGAATTGATATAAAAAGCGTTGGGGTTTTGGTTAACCATTTGATGGCCCAAAATGGTTCGCTCTGGCGGTCCGTTTATCATCTGATACGGCAATTCTCCTCCGCTCCTCATTTGTTGGTTAACTAATTGATGGCCACTAATAGCTTCTTGTGCTCCACTCCTCAATTGATGGCTCATAACTTCGGGCGCATTCATCATATGGTGATTAGCCATCATTTGAGGCGCCATTCCTTCATTAGGCATAACTTGATTACCATTTTTATGAATAACTCTGAGAAAGGCTTCCTTTCCTATGTTCTGTCGACTTGACTTCCACTCCTCTTCAGCACTGAGTCGTTCGCGTTCTATATTCCTTCGTTTCTCTTCGAGTTTCATTCGGATGTTATAAACCTGTGAAGCGATCTCAGAGTCGACTGAATTCCTCTCTTCTCTCTTGTTTTCATTTTCTTCTAATAACGAGTCGATTGAATCGCTTTTATTAATTTGGGATAAATTGGTTCTGGAATTGTAGGGCAGAGCTAGAGATCTCTGTCCACTATTATCATTAACTGAATTGCTTTCCTGTAAATAAAAGGGTTGTTCCGAACCCACAGAATGGGGTTTCACTGAATTTTGTGAAGAATTCAATTTATCAAAACTAATTGTATTCCCCGTTGTATTTGATGACAGATTCTGTGCTGGAATTGCATTCGAGTGAGTCATTGATTGCAAACAATTATTACTATTATTAAGCGTTTTATCATTTTTATTCAAATACGCGATATTAATGGCCGGTTCCGGCTCTGAAACTATACATGTCTTTGAATTTTGTGAATTTAATTTACCAAAACTAGTGGTTGAAGTATTGAGTGCCGGCGGTGGCAGTGGCGGTGAGTCCGTCCCTAATATTATTGATGAGTTCATTAAGTTTTGTTTATTTAATTTTCCATAAGTTTTAGCATTGGGTGCACTCAATCGTCTAGTGGTTGCACTAGTATTGGTTTGGGCTAATTGTGAGAAATAGTCGGCTAAATGTGATGAAGATTTAGCACTAATTTCAAGATTACTATTATTGTCCGATTGTTTGAGTGGAGAACTCGACAAAATCATGTCGTTTTGATCGCAATTATAATTCTGTTCACTATCTCTTCGGATATTATTATTTGAAAACGCATTTATAGACTTCGGACCCGTTCTCAGTGGCGTTTTGTGGACATTGCGGTCAGCGATCATCAGAATTTCGGGCGACATCTCGTTATCAGTCTTGAAGTCGACGGCAGAGAAATATCGGGTCAGCTCTTCGTCTTCTTCTAAGTCTGAGGGGTTGTGTTGAGAGTTCGCACTCTTTTGGCGATTCGATAGTTTTGCACTGGAAGTCGATCGACGAGGCGTTCTGTTCGGTGTCGAGCCGTTTGTCTGTTCTAACATATGTCGTTCGTCGACCCACGAAGAATGCTGTAGTGATTTGGCCTTCATTTCTGAGGGTTTCGGAAGTTCCGGATAAAACAACCCGTTTTGGAGTTCACTGTCGGACATTTTGTCCTCGTATTCGAGTCCCGGCTGTCGCACACACTCTGCGGGTCTTATTTCAAAAAGGAACAGTAGGTCTGCAATGAAAGCCAACACATTTGTTTGAATGGTTTCGTGAAGATATAGAAAGTCTTCTAAACTCAGAAAACAGCAATTGTAGGGAAGCTTTTCCTCACAAAAGAACTGAACCAATTGGAGGTTATATATAGAGTCAGCCAAAGACATCTCTTTGTTTAGACATATCTCTTGCCATCTGAGATGTTCGGGACAGTAGAAACTGAGGAGAGCTGCCAAACAGCAGCCATCACTCAGGTCTGTCAACTCTTCCAACATTGGCAGAGTAGGTGTCGGCTCATTGCGTGTGCTCTCGTTTTCACTCATGTCTTTTTGCATCACTTGTTTTAATTTAACACAACATTTATTTATCCAAAATATTGCCACTTCTTCTAAATCTTCTGGTATTTCGTCGTCTTCTAAATATGAGAACCGGGCGACCACTTCGGCCACCTTTTCCGGGATTAATACTTCTTTTATATATAAAGTCATTATGGCTTCTATTATAACCATATGTGCGCTCTTTAGATCAAAATTAATGAATATTTTAATATAAATATCAAAATTATTGTCAAATAAAACTATAGAAATGTTTATAATTTAAAATACACTGAAAGTGACATAAAGACAAATAATCTTATGATTCCTACCATTTTGATGGGAGCACTCTGTATGAGCACTGTCTCAGTGAGGGAGGCGTCGTTGGGCTCAACCATATAAACCCCTTTCCTCATAAGTATTTGCATAATTCCGTAGTGATTCAGACAGTTGTAGTTGGGATCGGAATAAATGTTAGCCAAAGCCAAACAGTATAGTTCAGCGTTTGCCAAACTCTGTACTATTTGAGGCTTAAGTCTCTCATTTTCGTCGTGATCTTTATAGAACGGATCTTTTAGATCACACGGAATCTCATTGTTGTACGCTTTGGACAGAAGCCATAAAACAGATGCCCTTTGTTTAGCCTAAAACACATATCAAAAATAAATTAATAAAATTAGAAACAAAATAAATTAGAATTTAGTTTTGAATGTTTGCCCCAAAAGTTCAATTAACTCATCACAAGTTATCCCAATTAATCAAAACATAAATAAAAATCTAATTTAATAAACTGTTAATTTTTTATAATCTATTACCAAATCCAGAGCTAAGTCCAAATCCATATTTAAAGTTCAGAGAAGTATTTCTATTAATAAAATATTCCAAAACATAATATTCTAATAAAAAAGATATTCTCAAGAATTAGTTCTTATTTAGGAAATCATAAAATCCTTATTTGATATCTAATTATTATTCTGATCAGCATTTGGTGAAATTCATTAAAACTGATATAAAAACTTGAAATAATAAACTGTATATTAAGTGTTGTTGTTATTCCTTTTGAGCTTCAAAGTCAATGTTTTTCGCCATAACATTGAGTCCAAAACAAACTAATAAACTAAATGACAATTTGTTTTATGAAATGATAATTTTAAAAAATGAATAAAACTCTAAAAAGAGCGTAGAGAGAAAAAAAACCGAGAGCTCAAAGAATTTGTGTGGGGTTGAGATGTTGACCCATTTTTTAGGCACAAACTATTTCTATGATTACAGTTATAAACACAGTTTGATCTGAAGGTAAATGCTTTCTAACAATCAATTTTCAATATTCAGTGGTATTTAAAATCTCAAACCAATTATTTGAAAGCAATTTGTATCACATAAAGAGACAGGAAATGCAAAGTTAGTCATCGACTAAAATAAAGATATAAATAATGTTAAAACACAAAACTTTATTTACTCTGAGATTCAATACTCGTATTTATCACGAAATACTTTGAACAGAAGAGAGAAACGCTGGAAATGCAGATTAAATTATTTGACATAAAAATAGATAAATAAATATATGTGCATTAAAAATGAGGTATTGGTTACGTGTGATTAGAGTTATCTTAATTCAATAAAATTCATTTATTTGACAATTGACCAGGGTTTTCCAGGGATCTAAGTTAATTTATAAATGTTGTATGTAAATATTATAACTATAAAAACTATAAAGGTCATACAAAATATATAGAAGTTATTGTACTGGCTTAAAATTTAATAAGTTAGAAAGTTCAATTAATTTTCAATTTAACAAATGTTATTTCATTTCCACAGTTCATCCAACTGTTTCTAATGAAATATACCATATATTCGCGAACATAAAATGCGATCCTTTATACAAAAAAAAATAGTTTAATTTCCAAAAAAATAAATGCCGCATCTTATATAAGGAAACATTATCCAAAAGCTAGTTTCAAAATATTTATCATAAATATTCGTAAATTTTTAAATTTAGAACCTAACAAGAGTATTATTATTTATTTTTTTGCGAGAGCTTAAAACAATTTTAAGAATTAATTTTAACTATTTTTGCATTAAGAAACTATAGAGTATTACAAAATGACAGTATTTGATATAATTTAGCTCTTTTTACCAAAATTTGACAACTTTTTAAAAAAGATTTACACAGCATTCGGTCAATCTTTACAGACTAGTGTGGCGTTCCTGGAGATTCTGTTATCACTGCATATTAATAACAGAGATATGTATGTATGCAAAACTGTGAACAAGTTTTCATATCATCAAAACTATTAATTTTTAAGCTTAAAGATTTTATTTATTTATTTACTGTAACAGTTTTTAAAATACTCGACAGAAATTTAAAGAATTAGATATTAATTTTGAAACCAATTGGTTATCGCAGAAATATTAAATATTCAAACATGTCGTGTTTTTGCATAAATTATCACTATAGAGGCTTATATAAAAATATAAATAATAATTGAGGCTTATATAAGGATATACAGTATATTTCAAAAATATACATTGTTGATGCGGCTTAAATTTGTAAGAACACGATATAACATTTGTGTGATATATGGTCATAAACACAATTAAGTTTAGCAGCATAATCTTTATTGCTATGAGCGTGCTCCTTTTAGAAAACCTTTAAAATTTTCATCTTTCAAGAAATGTCATTTCTTCTATTATGGTAGTTTGCAAGCTGCCAGATGAATATTTAGAAAAATTCACTAAGTTGATTTATTGATACATTTTAAAATATGAGTCGTCTAATTGACATTTAAATCTGTTCAGGAAAGAATAGCAGTTTAGTTATATAGCATATCGTGGATATATGATATCGATTATGCCGTTACTGTATATTTGTGTCCGCGAGTGTATACAGTATATACAGTATATACAGTATATACCTTAGTTTTACTGTAATTATTTCTACTACAATTTGATTTAAGTCTCTATTCATGCTCTAAGTGTTTAAAGTTTTTAATTTACGATAAGACCCAACACAACGACTAAATTAGAGTATGTTTTGTAAGTAATATTTGAGATTCGATTACTTGTTTTTTTTGATAGAAATACAATTCCTAAGCAATAAAAGTTTTGATAATGTTGTGAAACAAATAAGAAATGTAAATAAAATTCCTAAGTATTGAATGCTTGTAAGGCAATAAAAAATGATATTCCATATCAACCATAAATAGCTTATTATATAAGTCTTAGTAATCAGCCAATTGTTAGCAATTCATTGGGTAAATAGAGATCAACTAATTATCTCAATAACACATCTAAACCAAGAGATTAAGGGGTTTCGCATGTCTTCAAAGGAAACCAAATTTTAGATTAATTTTCTTAAAGCTGTTAAATATCCTTATATTCGCCCAATTCATAGCCTTTTTGGTAATTTCGTGGCCTAACTGTAAGCACAGGTAGATCTAAGGCTGAGACGCCTACTTAACAAATCCAAAACTGAATTCAAGTACATATACTTTACTTTTATTAATATTGTAATAAATTTCTGTAATAATTACAAAACAGGTTATCATTTTATTTATTTATTTATTCCATATTAGTCTCAGTGCCAGTCAGGCCAGTAGGACATCAACTCTGGCTTCGATAATATATTTTAAACTGATTTTGATTGCGATAAACACATAGGGATTGAGACGAAAGTGTATCAACAGCTCTGATTGCATACAGATATCACTCATTATAATTAAAATAAGCACAAAATAATTAAAATAAATTGAATTCAGTTATGATTTAAGACAATTAGATTAATGAATCAAAAAAGATAAACAAAAATAGATTTATCGCTAAACAGGAATTGTAAACACAAAACCAAAACAAGAATAAGAGTACAAATCAATTGAAAACATAACCAATTTTAACGAAACGCCTCTACTATTCAACACAACTTATATTTTAAACATAATATGAAAACAAAAATATAAACAAAACAAAGAAATTTTAAAAATATATCAGAAAAGTGAATAATAAATACCAAATTTAGTTGAATACATGTTCGATCCCGAACTCGAAATACCGGCTTCGATAGAGCACTTGTAGTATGGGATGAATGTCTGAGATGAACCATTTTTTAAACACAAAAATTTATAAAACAAAAAATTGATTTCCAACTAATTCTGATTGAAATCACTTGAAGACGAGAAGAGAGAAAAAATCAAATTTAATCACTTAGTATTGAGAACAGACATAAATACAGCAAACGGTGATCCAGAGGTGCATTTGTAAGATCAAGGACAGGACGGGACAGGTTTATTAACGGCAGCAAAAATTTATATATACACTCCAAACCTCTTTCCCAAAAATAAAAACTATTCATTAAAAATCTTGATTTTTTCAATAATAGAAGTTTTGAGAATATATTTGATTTGATGTAACGCACGACTAAATTAACGTTTAAATGAAAAGGAATGAACCAAATAGTGGAGAAAATTCCACTCAAAGTAAATCTTCAATTCTTATCTCTTCTTTTTAATGTTACTTCTGTTCACACAATGTTTGGATTCAATGAGTTTTTTCATTTCAAAAGACAACAAAAAAAGAAAACACAAAGAATTCTCTAATTGTTAGGCTTTAGATGTGATTACTGGCTCTGTTTGAATGAACCAAATAATAGAGAGGAGAGGAGAGAGAGAGAGAAGGAAACAATACAATAATTATTATCCAAATTATCGTAATTAATATCTCATTGCGAGATAAAAATGTGTCGAAAAAAGTTTCAAAGTTTTACATCTCTTTAAACACTATTATTTGGGAAAACATGAATGAAAAAGAAGCTATTTTTGGACTAAAAGCCTCACATAAGCTAAGGTTTCTCTAACCAAAATAAAAAAGTCTAAATATTTATACAAAAAATTATACCAAAAATATTTATATAAAAAATAATAAAAACAAAACCATTGACTGGTTATTCAAATATCAGATATAATAATAAGTTTCGAGAATAAAGAGATAAAGAAGTGTGGGTTTAATGAAATTCAAAGTATTGCACAGAATATAACGAACACCAGAAGGAAATTAAACAAATTTTTTTAACAATCAAATCATGTCTAACATAATCAATGATTGTTTGCATAACACATAACACAATGTTCTCTATGAGACAATTGAGTCACACAATTGAATGGTTTGGCACTAAATCGAGTAACAGGTGTTGCGATTTTGCCGACACTTCTAATTAAGAACTACTATTACAACAGAAATGATGACTTGAACTGAGACACAACACAAGCGAATCGTGGACTTCAAGGCTGGACGTGAGGCAACAGATTGAGTGCATCACCAAAAGGAATGGTTGTTTAGACACAAGAAGTTTTAACACTAAAACCGTTCCCTAAATATCATTAAAAACTAATTTTATCAAAAAAAGATTTATTCTTTGATATTAGTATTGAGGACTTCAATACATCATCAGAAATGCGATGCATTATGATTGGCACGAGTGGAGAGGGAGGGGATTACAGGTTTTGAATTAAATTTTTGAACAACAAATATAACTCTGTATTTAATACCGCATCAGAATATGAACTGAATATAAGCGAATATAATGTGCAAAAGAATTTAAAGCAATTTTTTGTAGGCATTCACTGCACACAACAATAAGAGTCTGCAATTGTGTTCAACAAATATCAGTACAACAGTTGAGGAGAAGAGCCATAAATTGTTCGGACATACAGTATATTTCACACAACCAAACAACAAAATAAAAGCACAATTCATATGAGAATAATTCTCAATCATAAAAATGCTTAATAATCGTCAAAACATTTGCAATATTTTTCGTTGAGATAAACAAAACTAATTATAAAAATAAGAAAAAAATAAAAATAAACTGAAAAAAAGTGCAAAAATAGTATCAAAAAAAACATTTGAAAATCAAATCAAAACAAAACTAAAAATTTTGTTATGACATAAGTATTGCAAAACATTTTTAATATTCATAACATTTAAATAGCAATTATATCACAATTAAGTTATGAGAAATAAAAATAAAAAACTCAAAAATGTGTGTAAAAATAGTTTCTGAATATCGTTTTGAAAATCAATTTACATTAAAATTAAGCGAAAAAAAGTAATAAAAAAGAGTTTATGAAAACCAGAGTTTAATTCAGTTTCAAAGATAATATGTGTCGTCGACTGACTCTAATAATAATTATAGATTTTTATAATAAATAAATAAATAATTAATGAAGAGTTAAGGCATAGCCTGTGAAACAAAAAAGCAAAACAACCAAAACTTATTTATTTTTATAGCTTTGAGTCATTTATTTAACATTAATTTTGAGTTTACTTTTACTTCAATTCAAATAATTATAGATTTTTTAGTTTTGAGCCAAAAGAGCAAACAATTAATTATTTGCTGTAAATAATGGGTCAACAGATCATTGAATACAAGGGTCATAGCATTGGTGACCACAACGGGAACAGCAATTATAGTCAGAAATTAATATAATTATTGACAGTCAATAGCCAGTCGTCAGAGTGTCTGTCAATGCATTCATTGATGTAATCATTTGTAAACTGTATTAGACTTACGATTAAAGGCATCGTTTGACTCATCTCTACATCCATTGAATCGTCTCTGAAATCATTAATCACTGGATTGAGAGCTGCACTCACTTTGAAGACACACTCTATGCAAGTGTTGATTCAATTTAATTAATCGGTGTTTTGTTTATTTAACTTTAATTCAATATAAATGTTCATTCATTGCACTGATATTTAGACACCATTTTCGCCAAAACATTATAATATAATAGAGAAATACATAGAAAACACAAATTATTATTATTTTCACTACAACTCAGACGGCGACGCCTTGTGTCCAATCAATCGTTTGGATTCAACGCTCAGACACCACAACAAACCCATTGAGACATACGTTCAGATAATCCGTTTCACAACAATTCACAACATTTTTCAAACCCTTTTCATTAGTATTAATACTATTATATTAAGAAGCAATGGTTTAATAACTCTCTCCTCCCCTATGAGTGAAGCACTCTATATATCATTGACTTATATCCCAATCCACGGAACGGAACCCAAACTTAAATGCTTTTCTCTCTTTTTATTTAATTTTAAAAGTTTTTCATAAACTATAAATCAGTTTTTGACTGAAATAAACAAAATATATTAAACATTTAGTCATTTTATTTGAGAGATTAGACAACAATTTAATTGTAATAAAAAGTTTAGTTTTTCCGATTTGTCTTCACTATTATGTCTGTTATAGTGAACGCCCACTATATATGACGTAAGGATAAGAAGGCTTTACTATTGTTGTTAATCAGACGTGTTATTAGACCTGAATTACATGTGTTTTGTTTTAATTCAGTTGTTTTAATAATGATTTAAAATAATTTGAATTTGTATTCAATTTCTATAATATTTATCAATTGATTTGTCGATCCATTTAGTGATAGCTGTGTTGTACTAATCGTATAATAAGTTGTGTTTCCATTGACTCTCACTTTCACTCTCTTTTGGATTGAATTTCAAAATCCAATTGAAATATAATTTTTTACCAATAAATCAGACAATAGTTTAGTCAATAGACGATTGAATATTAGAGACAATGAATTTAAGCCAATATCTATCGATTATATTAATCGTTACCTTTGATCGTCTGTCGGAGTGTTTGTCCGCAAAGTATTACCCATTCGTGACCTGCGGTTCAGTCCTTAAGTTATTGAACACTAATAATAACGTTCGGCTGCACTCACATGACGTGAAGTACGGGTCCGGTAGTGGCCAACAGTCAGTGACCGGCACTCAAACACAAGAGGACGTAAACAGCTATTGGTCTGTAAGGGGAAAGTCGGACAATGTTTGCCAAAGGGGTGAACCCATAGAGTGTGGAGGAGTCGTACGCTTACAACACTTGGAGACCAAGAAGAACCTCCACTCCCATCACTTCTCGTCACCCCTTTCTGGTAATCAAGAAGTGAGTGCTTTCGGGGACGCGAACGGCGAGGGCGACACCGGTGACAACTGGACAGTGGTCTGCAGTGGAGACTATTGGGAGAGGGGAACAGACTTTCGGCTCAAACATGTGGACACAGAAATGTGAGACAAAATACTGAATTTAAATGCAATTTAAACTTGTTATTCATTGCTTGGTTTGTGTCAACTCAGGTGGTTATCCATCTCTGGCCACACATACGGGCGTCCAATACACGGCCAAATGGAAATCGTCGGCTCTTCATATCCGGACGGTTCCAGTTATTGGAAAGCACTCGAAGGCGTGTACGTTAAGCCCAATGAGAAGAACGGAAAGGTCGATGTCGAACACGACGAACTGTAGGGCAATAACTATTCAATAGATTTGATTCCAATTATAAATTAAATTATTATTCTTTTCATTTTTCAATTTCTATTTAATTTAAATTTTATATACATTTCTCACAATTTACTGATTTATGACTACAAATAAAATATATAATGAGTTGTTTTGAAATGATTTGTTGAATGCTTTTAATCAAAGAAATCTATAAAAAAGTAAATGTTTTAGACGTCCAGTGATTTTGGAGCTCTTATTTGACGACCAGTTCGGGTCGCGCTCTGACTTATAACAGTCGGCATTTCAGAGATTCCATAACTGAGTCCATAGTGTCGTTCCGTTTTTGGTGTTTGATTTGGAGTTGAATTGTTTTCATTGGACACAATAGAAAGGGTTGAATTCGAATCGGGAGTTGAGTTGTCCTCACTTTTAGATTTCGCCACTTTTTCTGGTGTAAACTGTTTTAAAGGTTCTGTTGGAAGGGTTGGAGTGACGGGAATATCGATTTTCAGAGGAACCAATTGAGGCACAGATGCTTTTGCGGCCGAAACGACTGGTTTTGAATGACTTGTTTCTGGAGTTACGATCGATTCGTTTGGTTTCGATTTGGGTTTCGGTTCCACTGGTTTTGACTCATCGCTTGGCTTTGTTTTATCAATTGGTTTAACCACTGGCTCTGGTGTTTCCACTTTAGGCTTTTTTCTGGGTCTGCCTTTACCCGTCCGTTCCCTATCTCTGTCCCGATTTGGTGGCCGTTTTCGTTTAGGTTTCGGTATAACAGTCACTCCCAATGTATTGTTTTTGTTTGCCGTCGCCTTTGTAGGTGAGTGTCGCACAGGAGTGGGCGGTACAGCACTTGAACTGGGATTGAGAACATTACTGACGAACTCATAGATCTCGTCGGCAATACATCGGTCGACCATCGCTTGTGTTATTCCTTCGAATTTCTTTTTACTGCTCGAAACAAACAGTCTATCATTAGCTCCGCCCACAACACACAGACCCGTCTCTGTTTTGGTTATTCTTTCGCGAAAATCTTCCATATCGTCGAGTGTGGCCTGAGTTGAGTTCTGGCCGATGACGAACAGAGTGGCCACTGTTGTCTCCAACAACGGGTCGTCTAAATCCTAACAGATTTTGAGAAATAAATGTAAAATAAATGTGATTTTGAGTACAGTTTAAGACCCACTCCTCGGAATCCATTGATTGCAGTCAAAGGGAATCCCAAACAAATGGTTGCGTTAACATTGGCCGCATTGTCCAGAGCACAGTGAGCGGCCACAAGAGATGAGTGTCCAAAGCCGACCAGAACTAGAGGTCTGCCCTCATTGAAGGTCGCTTTGCATTCTTTGATTTTGTCGCGAACTGAATAACGGATTTCGTTTAGAAAATCAAATACCGTTTCGTAGGGACGAGACATCGCACTAATGGTTATCACTTTCCCTAAGGAACCGAACAAATTGTGCCAATGCTTCATACGTTGGGATGTCATCTGATGGGGCACTTGTGGTCCATTTGGCACTATTAGGAAGAGTGGACTACCGTTTATGCGTTTCTGTTGACAATAAAGTTATTCATAAAACGTTTCGTCATTTAATGCAAAAAATTAATTAACGATTGAATTACAGGTTTATAACTGTTAAGCATTGTCTGGATTGGGTCGCAGGTCTGTTGCTTAAAACGGGCCAAAGTCTCGTATTTTGGCGGAACATAAAACTTCTCAATTAGTGTCGGAATCTATGAAATGAATTTAAAAATAAAATAATTGCAAAAAAGTGTTAATTAAAAGTACTTTTGCTCTAAGAATTTGCATCGACTCGTGATATGGGGCCAGAAGTACTGCTCCGACGTATTCATTGAGTGTGTTATTAAGCCATGAGATTAGGTTCAGATCCCAAGAGGCGGTTGAAAACAAATACCGGAATTTATTGGCCGTTCTTTCGATTAAATTGCGTTTTAATATAATTTCGTTATGAAGTGATTCGTATGAAAGTCGGGCCAAACGGTCGGAATGGAGTACTTTAAGTGCTTTTGTCCACAATTTGTTCATTTGTGTCGTCCATCCGGTCTTCGTTGGAGACATTAATTCATTAATATTCGTGTCGTTTGTGTTAAGGGATGTCTTCGGAGGCAATGGATCGCCAAAAGCCGGACCCGAAGTGATCAGAAACGGAAGCTTTTTGTTTGTGTCCACTGTCTGGACGTCTATATTCACCGAATCAATGATCGCATGCTTTCGGATGAAGTGTTTGGGAAAGTGTTTCATAAACAGAAACTTTGCGGCCTTTGCTCTGATCTGTGAGTCCGGGTGTCGGTTCCAGGGCTTAGCGTAGTTGTGGTCCAAATCTATTACATTAAACCTCTTCTCTTGTCCGCTAAGACTCTGAAGGTATGCTTGAATTGACTGCGAATTCGCATAATTGTGTGAATTGTCGACAAACGTATCCATTGTTTCGTTTATTTTCATATTTATTATTATTTTATTTCAATTTTGATTCAAATTATTTCAATTAAATTCATATTTCATTGATTTTACTGATAATTGAATTTGAAATCAATTAAATCAATAAATGACACAAAAATCAATGTTTAGTCGTTTCAAACATTTGCAGTCAATTACGTCACCAAATGTAGGCTTTTATTAATAGTGCGATCGCACACTCACTTCTCAGATGGGGTCACCTATGCTTAATTTATAAGATTTATACAGGATAAATTATATTAAGAATTTGACAAGCATGTGATTAGTATATTATTCATAATATAAAATTAGCAAGCTTACATTTTTACATCCTTTTACCAACCAAAGTGACACCGAAACGCGCAGGCATTTGAATAAGTAGCACTGGTGAAAAGCCATGAATTTAAATTTGAATTTGAATTTATTAGTTAAGAATTGGTGCGTTTCTGCTCCAGAAATAAAAATACAGAAACTTTTGATACAAAATAAGATAGTTTTAAACAAAAATAACAAAATCAATGAATTGATTAAAATCTATGAAAATTATAAAAAATGATTAAAATTGAAAAGCCATGAAAGAAGGTAAACTAGTAAATATGTCATATTCTAATACTAAACATGCTGATTTTGAGAAAATACTGTAATTTATTCTAACTCGCATTTTAGTGATCAACCTTTTTGTTTAGGGAGTACTCGAGACAATAATTTGAGATGAATTGTTGAATTAACTTAAAAATAACTTTTAATGCTTATTCAAACAATTTAAGTGACTTGCAATAAATTATTGCCAATTTTATACTAATTTTAAAAATCTTTTGTATGGTTATTAGTAATAAGTTTTTACCGTATATAATATAATATACATACAGTAAATTATAAACCTACGATTTTTTTTATTTCTATCCATGTAATGCCAATTGTTACAGTACTTGTAAATCCTCATATTGTTCAAAAGTAATGTTCGTATAATACACTATTATTATAGCAATGATTGATTATTAATCAAAATGTATTTGCAGAGCCTGAGCAATCTCTAAAATATCAATAAGTTCACTATCTAATATAATCTGTAACAGAGAATTTTTACCATTAAATTAACAAGAAATATAAAATATCAAATTTTACTGAATTTTAAATTAAAAATTATTTAAATATTAGATAAGCAAGATAATTTAAAATTTATTTTGAGATATTTCTATATTTCACTAACACTGCTTATAACTGATAAACTGATCACTATTGAATGGTTATTATTAATTAATAACAAATTAAAAATAAAAACAAATAAAATAAAAGATTAAAAATCATTGCAAAATTAAGTGAAGGGAAAAGCTATCGACAAATAGCAAATGAGATAAATTGTTCTCATAAGACAGTGAGAAGTATAGCAATTCGTTATAATGCCTAATCATTTGCCAAAAATGGGCTCTAATTGATAAAAATCAAGATTTAATAAGAAATTTGGTTTTATCAATGAATAATA
>JAQFXN010000406.1:0-22800 GCA_034693365.1 Liacarus xylariae | reverse complement strand
GTGGAAATAACTGCCAAATCAAAAATTCAAAAATTAACACTAAGTAATGTTAATACAAAGAATTTCTCTCAATTAAAATAGTAAACTTAAAAATATAGCAGTTCTGAATATTACAGCGGAATACCCGAAACCATTTAGACATCTCACTATAAGTGAATTGGTTGAACTTCAAATGACAAGTGACGTCACGTTAAACTTGTGCTGCATGTGCTTATATGCCGACAGTGCATGATTAGTATTTGCTGACGTGTCACTAACGCGTAAATAAGTTTACGTCACTTGTTATTGCACTCAAGTGATGAAATATGTTTGTGCTTCTATTTTTAGATTAAATTTTTGTGTTTTTATTATTTGTTTTAAGTACATTTTATTTTACATTTTAAATACATTTTAAATACATTTTATATTTTATTTACAATACAATGTTAAATTACTTCAATTAAAGCCATAATTTGCTTATATGTTAAGCGAATAACCAGTTGTTGTCCATCGATTTTGGTGGTTGTTATTTGATATATGAATTTCTTCTACGTGTCTTTTTTAACGCAAATTTTTCTGTTTTCATCTTCAATTGTGAACTCTTGTATTCCACTGCCAAAAAGGTAAGAAGGTTTTTGAAACTCTTCAGCTTTGAAGCATACGCCAAGTTTTGTGGCCTGCTTTTCAGTGTCTCCACAGTAATAGTCTCTTATGTCAATCCAAAAACTGATTTTTTCGTTTTCTGTTCTTTTCAAAACCTTAACGGCTTTTTCAACAGAATTTTTAAATGAAATCACGTGAGTATAAATTGTTTCGAAACTCATTTTGCTAACAACTACTGTATATCAAGTCCTCAGTGCTTCTATAAATTTTCACAAAACATGTTTGAATAAACCTATATAAGGTGTGAACAATACGCATGCGCTGATCAGTGCTATATAAGTACTGCACTTGTATATAAGTGTCATCATTCAAATATGTTTGAACTAGTGTTAACTGACAACGGCTCTTATCAACGCATTGTTACTTTAATGATTAAATCAAATGATAATTTAGTAGAAAAATTTGTTCAAATACGTGATTTAGAAATGATCGTTTAATTAGTGAAGGACTGTGTTTTAAAATTAGTGAATTTACTACATTTCTAAACCATGTGTGTATTAAAAATCGTCATAAACCAACTATAGTTTCAAATAGAAAGTGCGAAATATATTATGAGCTTGACCAACACTTTGGTTTCGCAACCTATTGCAACTAATTGCAAAATGGTATAGCAACCTATAGTATGACTACAGTCTTGGTTCACTGTTCGCGTGTGAACAAAGTTACATAGTTTTGAGTTCGAATGTTCATTAGGTTCATATAAAAGTGATTTTTACTTGTTAAAATATTACACATTGATAATTTAGTTCTATAGGAATACTTTTTAAATTGTTTCTATAAATACTTTAATCCTTTGATTTGATATCTAGCCTAGAATTCCCCCTGCAGTGGATGCACCTCTTATTGAGGAAGCTTGGTGATGGGGCCTTATACTTAATGTGAGCCTCAGTATAATCCAGTGGAGAATATTTTTTCATAATCATTACAACTTTTGGGCACATGTGGGTGCAGGTAAGTAACCACTTCCATGTTAATGCTTAAGCGATACTTATGCTAATATTAGTTAATCTATTAATCCTTTAGTATAGTGAATGTGGTAATGAAAACCGCGGGATCGCTGCGACAGTACTTTATGAACGATTATAACCGATGACCGAATGATTAATAGTGATTTGAAATACAATTTTATTATAAAGTGCTTCTATGAGTAACTAGGTGATAATTTCAAATCAATATTAATCCTTCGGTCACCGATGACTCGAACAAATAATATAAAGTGAAACACTAATGAAACAGGATTAGTTTAAGGCTGAACTATATTATCATTCATTGATAATTATAAAAGTTTGTAAAGTACAGTACTGTTGAAATCGCAGCGATCCTGGTGGTTTTCATTACTGACATTCACTACAGTAACTTTAAATATAAAATAAAGGTTAAACTTTAAAATAATGTAAAAATCATGAAGTTTTGAAATAAATTTTATGGAATTTGAGTCAAGAATTTAAATTCTGTTAATTTTTGTGAAAGCACAATTTGCAACAAATTATCTATTTCAGCTCTATTATAGCTCAGAGATTTTCTATAAATAAAACATTACTTATATTATAAAAATAAGATAATATTTTAAATTATAATGAACTCTTATCATCTTTCACAATTCAGGATATTTAACTTGTGATTTTCTTAAAAACAACTAAAAATTCGTATGGGTGTTAGCGGTCCAGAACCCCCAATGTTTACCCCATATTAGATAAAATAATAGACTACTAAAATACTTTTGTCAATTTTGTGACATGACATTCAAGGGGACAAATATTAGGGTCAGAATCCTATCAACATTCAGACCAGTATATTCCAAACCATATCATATTTATTAAGTAAGTAAATATCGATAAATTAGTTTTGATTATTACAATTACATCGACTGTTCATAAATGACATAAAATTTTAATCTTGAATCGAAAATTTGCAAGAATAACCAAGTTTAAAAAGACAGGGATCAATTAGAAACGTTTTATATTTTACTTCTAAACAAAGATCATGTTCATGAATCATGAACTTCATTATCAGAATTTACAAAATACAATGTATTTTTTTCTCAGCACACAAATCAACTCAAATTATCAACTATCACAAATATATAAAAAGGTATTCAATAATTAGTTTCAAATCTAGGCCTTTAATAGTATTTGTTTAAAAATTTAATTTTGTGCAAATGATGAAATTTTTAATTTTGATAGCTTTGTTTGGATTGTCTTTTGCGGAGTTTATTAGTTATGAAGAATATTTGCTAAAGAATAAGGATATAAGTGTTGCCGACTATGCAAATGGTATTGGCTTTAAAACATTTGCACATGAATTCAATAAATTCAAAGTAAATTATATTATAAATTAAATTCTCTATTGTTGTATAAAAAACAACTTTAAAACAATTTTACTTATTTCAATTTCAGCTGGATAATAATAAAGTATATAGTTCAGAACAGGAAGAGGAGAGAAGAAAATTCAATTTTCTTAAAACATTACAAATTATTCAAAAACATGACGAACTGTACAAAAAAGGAGAGGCGACTCATCAGATCGGTGTCACACCATTTGCTGATTGGGTATATAATTATTATTACTATATATTTTTTATAAAACAATTTAGCTTTTACATTTATCCCATTTAAATTGTTATAAAACATCAATAGACAAGAGAAGAATATGAACAGAGCTTTTCAATGCCGAATCCTAGAGAGTCCAAGATCAATTTGTCGCAATCAAATGTAGCAGAGATTAAATATTATGCAGCTCCACCGGAAAGTTTTGATTGGCGCAAGCAGGGTAAAGTTACACCAATTAAATCTCAAGGATCATGCGGATCGTAAGTTGATAAAGTTGATTTGTTAATTCTCTAAATATTACATTTAGAATATTAAATTCTCTATTAAAATAGCAAGGTTATACACATTCATTTCAAAAAGTTGAATATCAAATAGTTCACTAACAATATTGTCATAGAGTGGATAATTATAATTGCTATTATATCGATGTTATTTCTATTGTAAAGATCAGATTAGAATTTAATTTTTTACCCATTTATGAAAAAATACCGTTAATTTAAAATAACCAACAAATTGGGTTCACTTTGTATGTAAAGCCGATAAATTTTAAATTACTAAAACTTTTATCTACTTTTAGTGCAATTATTTAATTATTTTTGTTATTATTGCTTGAGTACAGGTGTTGGGCCTTTGCTTCAAACGCTGCGATAGAGTCGGGTTGGCTTATAAAACACAACGAATCGGTTATTCTTTCGGAACAACAATTAGTCGACTGCACTAATACAAAGTGTCAGGGAATGTATATAAATGAAGCCCTGGATTATGTGCTCAAAAATGGTGTGGAAAAGGCATCCGAGTATCCCTATCAGGCCAAGGCTGCCACTTGTGCAAACAACCCTTCCTCATATCACTTACATATCACGGGTTACCACAATTTGGGCAGAGCTGCCGGCAAAGCAGATCTCACTGACCAGGAGATCATGACTGCCATTATGACCAATGGCCCCCTGGCTATCATGATTGACGCAGCGGGTGATGACTTCGGACATTACAAGTATTTAATTGCTTTAAATTTTCTCATTTTTTTAAAAAAATTTGATTTTAATTTTCTTCTCTAAATCTAAACTAAAAGGTCAGGAATACTAACCACTGGCACCAATACCTTCAAAAGTTCACACGCGGTTATATATGTGGGCTGGGGTACAGAGAATGGAGTGAATTATTGGATTATCAAGAATAGTTGGGGCACAACATGGGGTGAATCAGGCTTTGCACGACTCGTTCGCGGAAAGAATTTGAGGGGAATTAATGAATACCTATATTATCCGACTTTTTAATTCTAATAATTCATAACTTCATTAAATAAAATGAAAATTATGTTATTATTTATTGTATTTTATAAATTACTACTCTGGGTAAATCTTTAATTTATTTATCCAAAAACATCTATAAATAAAGCTTCAAGATTATTTCATTATTTAGAAATTGTAATAAATCAATTAAAAATTTAATGTTTTTTTATCTTAATTGATACAATAAAAACTAAATAAACTCGAATATTAATTATTTAGTTATAATGAGTAGGTGTGCAACTTGGTGGTTCAAAAGTAGGTAACCGGTCTGTATATTTGACATATACTTGCACTTGAAAGTAAAGTCACGTCAATCGGACAATTTTAACAAAATGTTTAAAAGCGAACTAAAGTAAGACTAATTCAAATAAATTAAAATTAACTTATGTTTAAACAACATTTAAATTGATTTTCTTTACATCAACTTTAAATGCAATTAAATCCTTCGAATTATAAGAAAAATATGTTCAAAACTCATACACTGATAAGTGGTAACTAAGCTCTGGGCAAACCTGATGTAGCTTTGGCTTCTGATGAGTCAATTAAGAATGCAATTATGAATTCTGGACCACTGGCTATAGTGATTGATACCAGTGGTGACGATTTTGCACATTACAAGTTTTGTTGTTCTCTTAAATTCTCAATTTTAAAATATTTATTCTAAACAGAGGTGAAATATTACGTTAATGACTGGCAATAAAAAAAATTGACAGAAGTTCACCAGGTGGCAATCGTCAGTTGGGGTCCGAACTATTGGTTTATAGAGAATGGGTTCAGAAGAATGCACAGGTACTGATTTTAGGGCAATGAGTGAATGTCTTTATTATCCAATACTTAATGATTTTGATTTAAATTATTCTATTATTTCAAAAATAATAATTCTTTATTAAATATAAATAATTTTAATTTAAAGTTTAATAAACATTATTCTCGTTTAACCCCATAAAACACATTTATTCTTTGGGTTCATTCGTGAGCCGATCGGACAGTTGTATGCTTTGGCAAACTCTTCGAAATTGGAGAGACTTTCTCTGACTCTGGAGTCTTCAGGACTGTGCGAATCCAAAACTAATTGCACTCCTAATGCTTCCAATGCTATGTTTGAACACCAAAGCTATTATAAAATATTTGATGAAATAATTATTTTAAAGTAACGAAAATTAAATTGAATTTTACGTTTGCGAAAGAGGAGAAAAATAATTGTTCATCCGAATAGTCGGCTAAATCTCCGGGTAATTTTGGCAATTGTCCACCATTTTTGGCTTTAAATAATTGCATTGCCTTTAGAAAAATAACATAAAAATATTTTAAATACTGTAAAGCAATTAAAATATATTCTCTCACTCTAAAAGCTATTCTTATGCCTCCGTTGTCCGCAATATTTTCTCCTAAAGTGTTCAAACCATTGATCTTCAGAATTGTTAAAAATTATAAAATAATAATAAATTAGTTTTTTAACATTATTTATTAAACAAGTCTCACATTGTGTTTGGTATTATTTCCGAAATCATACGAAACATTTTGGTATTGGGCGACAAAGCACTGGGATTTGTTATTAAATATATCCTGGCTATCTTTTCCGAACCAATTATGTAGATTTCCATTCTCATCAAATCTACCACCTACATTTTAACAGTTGTAGCTTTATTAATAACTACATCAATATTTTTACAAATTATACCATTATTATCGAAGGCATGAGTCAATTCATGCGATATAATCATTCCTATGGCACCCAAATTAACAGATCTATGAGAACGGCATAAAGAAATTTGACCTCAAATTGTCTACTCATTTCACAATCTATTATTCTGTAAATTTTGTATTTCTATAATAGTTAGACATTTTCGCACAATCTTTCCATTGATTTCGACAAATCGGCTCATATTTTAGAAATAGCTTTAAATCAATTTCAAAATATTCATACTTAGGTCTTGTGTGCTGATAGAAAGGATACTGTGCTATACCGGCCGGAAAGTCTGGTTAAAGAAAACAGAATTTATGATTAAAAATTCTAATTTTCAAAAATGTCTCAATTATTGCTCACAAATGCCATTCATTTCTGGCCTATAGAATGCGTTCACAATAACAGAGTTCACCGGCCATTCCCAGTGTCTGTTTAGGGGTTTAATTATGTGTAAAATTAAATTTAAAACAGCTTTGTTGCGATTTTAATAGACATTTACCCCTTTGTTATATTCTCGTCTTTGAATAATTTAAAATTCATTGCTTTTTCATGCGATAGGACTTTAACCATATTTGGCAGAAATGTATTCTCAGAGAAGTCTACAAACTTTCGACAAAATAGTAAATAATTAGATATTTTTATAACTATTAAATAGAATTTAAAAGTTTTAGGCAATAACTTCATTATTGGATATAAAAATGCACATTCCTGTACCGGTTTATAATATTCTTCTAATTCGGTTAAATTGAACACCGATTCCGGGAAACCAATGTTTTCTGAAATGGCATTCAATTTATTGATCGCATGTTTTTTAGTCGTTTCGTCTAACCATTGATTCTCTACTAATATTTGATTGAATGCTTCCTTAAGTGAAGCAATAAATACTTTCATGTCTTCAATCGATTCTTTATCGAATTGTTTTTCGTAATAATATCTGCCCAACAGATCGGGTAAATACCTCATACTGTATGCAACACAAATCTGAGAGAGCGGCACAGGAGCACCCCCTTCATATATAGCTACCATATCTGCTAATCGAATTGTGCTGTACTTTATTAGAGACATAACCAAATCCAAAGCCATTTTGTTTGCAATATCACTAAAAATTAATTAATATAAATATTTCTATAAACTAAATATTTATCAAAAATCATTTGTATTTTATAAATAGTTAATCAATGTTTGGGATAACTCACAGAATATTGTCCTTTAAGTTTGCGAGATTAGTATTTACAGTTACAAGTTTTATTAATGTAAAATTAGGTATTCTGAATACAGTATATAACTTTAAACTTATTCACAATGTATCAATTCAATTTTAGGATAATTTCTATTTTCCCTTTCTATTTTTTTAAGTATAGTTGATTTTTCTTATCTTAATCAACTAGTTATACAGTGGAGAATCATTTTAAACTGAACGGAGCAAAAGTTTACTTTTACTCATTAGCTTTGAGTTTTATGTGTGACTAATCTGTGACCGATAGCCAAAATATTAATTTGAATGAACATATAGTCACTTATCATAGAAAATCATTGAATAAAATTTTTTATTTTGCATTATTTGATATTAATATTAATCTTTCGGTTAAAGATTAATCTAATATAAAACTCAAAGCTAATGAGTGAGAATAAACTTTTGCTCCGTTCAGTTTAAAATGATTCTCCACTGTGCAGTACATTGATTACACACATTTATTTTATTCAAATAAATACACTTAAGAGAAATCCTAATCGAGAGGCGAGAATAGGTTAGACTTGAGTGCATAATGTATTTCGTATGGACGAAGTAATGTAAGATAAGCTGACTTACAGACAAAATTCTCGATTAGGATTTCTTTTAAGTGTAATCTTATTTTCTCAAGATTTTTCTTAAGCTTATTTATAAACTATTTGGTCATATTTCAGTGATATCTAAGATCCAAGGAGTTGAGGGATGTATTTTTTCGGCTAGAGCCTAGAGTGATCTATGGGAGGATTAAATTGCTGATTTGTTCAATTTTGGAGAAGTTTTCAAAAAAGTTCTATTTTGATCTCTGTATATAATAAAGTTCTTTTGAATGTTCAATAATCACACTTTAAGAGTAATTTTTCTCAGAGGTGGGGAAAAGGGTACAGCTCAGAATACTCTACCATATTGTGATGTGAATGTGCCCTATGCCCTCCTTAGGCTCCTCAAGAGGTATAGCCCCCTATAGCCATTTTGAGAAAACGGCGCCGAATACGCCGATGTTTTAAATATTCTGTGAAATTCTGTATAAATTCTTAGAAAGATTGAAGAATTTTGTCAAATTCTAGCTATAATTAGTCAAATTCTGTTAATCTTTACAGAATTCATCATAATTTGCCCAAATTCTGTTAAAATCTTACAGAATTAGTCGAATTACGTCATTTTTCGTCAAGAATTTGACGATTGCATAATACCTCTCCCTCTCCTGGAACCCCTGTATAAATTTGGTTAATTTGTGACGTAACAACCCGCAATAACTCCATGGCTTCGCTAAGTATCAATACCCCATTAGGTATTTCCTTTCCTATTCCCTAATTTTTCTCTACTGTATTCGTTAGTAACTATTTTTTTAAAATGCTAACCGTTTTGAAAATTTTTGCAAACCATTTGCCAATTCTTTTAGATATTCCTTATCCGCAAAGATTATGTCATTGTCTCCAATCGTCATGTTTTCACTTTTGAGCACTTCCTCTAGAATTCTGCGAAAATCCAATCCTTTAATTGCTGTCAAATCTTTGACTGGTATTTTGAATTTGTCATAATTTGTAAATAAATAATCCGCATTCAGAAGTTGCAGTGAAGAGAGACTAGAAATCATAACCGATTTCGAGGCAATCGTCTCGTTCTCTAATAACTTTGGCTCAATAGGGGATCCGTTGAGTGCCTCAGAAATCTCAGTTAAGGCCAATTTCTCATTATCGGTCAGTTTATAGTAATAATTATCTTTAGGGCCTTTTCCTCTATTTTGTTTTGGAAATGGAATAGGAAATGGAGTAGCTATTATGCCGAGTGCACCGTTGGGAGGCCAGGACACATCTGTCATCTAATAATAAGAATATTAATTTTGAAATAATATATTTATTTATTCTAATTATTTGTAACTCAACTGTAATAATAGGGTTGGGATTGTTTGTAATATCTTTCATAACTCTTATGTTCAAAAAAGATGAGGTGTAAGTGGTTTTAATTGATTCAATGATAGCGTTTTCAATATTAAAATCATTTTCATTCCAATTGTTGTCAATCAATGGAAAACCACCACTCCTTTTGAGCACATCTTTAATTAAATTCAAATCTCTTTTCGCATTCAATTCTCGTTTTGCTATAAATATTAACGAAAATGTGTTCAAGAATTTAAATAACATTTTAGGAATAATGAATACTTGAATTGATGCAACCTCTGTACAAATTGATTAATGGAACGGCATATTTGACATCTTTTTCTATGGAACTATGATTTAGGAGATCTAATAATAAAATTTAAAAAATTGATAGAATTACAATTGAGAAATGAATTATTAAAATAATAATATACCACCTCTGCCCAAAAGATTTGCCAAAATCTTCACTGAATACCCAAACTTATCCCTGCTCTTACTATTGCCATAGTTCAGGTGCTGATTAGAATTTGCGGTTTTTTCAATTTAAAAGCATAAATGTGATCAAAATATGTAAACTGCCAAATATTAGGGTGCCCTACAAAGTTTAGCCAACTTTGGGAGGGGTTCAATTTATATTGTTTTACTATTCAAAATTCTTGATAAAATTAAATTATTAATCTATTAATCTATTAATAATTTACAGTTTCTTATTCTACGTTAATATTTCTGTGGAGTATATAAATGAATAAAATTCAATTAAAATATTTATAGACAGTTTGTTAATTTTCGCTTAAAAATTCAAAGACTGTAATAAATAAATTGATAATAAATATATTCATTTATATACTCTTCAGAAATATTAACCTAGAATAAGAGACTGTAAATTTTTAATAGACTAATAATTTAATATTATCAACAATTATGGATAATAGAACAATCTGATTTCAACCCCTCCCAAAGTTGGTTAGACTTTGTAGGGCACCTTAATATTTTTTCAATTTACATATTTTAACCACATTTATGCTTTTAAATTGAAAAAACCGCAAATTCTATCAGCACCTGAACTATGGCAATAGTTAGTTGTCAGATTTCTTAAAAATGGTGTTGAAATCTCAACTTACAATTACAACGACAACTGACAATAAACACAACAACCCGTAACATATGAATTCAACATATTTTAAAACTGCACAGCTTGTAGATCAACCTTTTAGTGTTTAGCTTTATTTTATATTATTCGACTAATTTATTATCGTGAGCTTAATCTTAATATCAAATAATTTGAATTAAAAATTTTATTATAAAGAGTCTCTACCAATGACTAAGTTTTCATTGCAAACTAATATTTAGCTGCCGTTCACAGATTAGTCAAAAATAATAACATTAAGCAAAATACTAAAAGGTGGTCTACTAGCTGTGCAGAAATAAAATATAACAAATTTATATTGTACTGACACTTTCTGTATCTATTCTACTAAACTGTTAAACAGTATTAAAATGTAAATTATATATTGTAATATTTTAAACATATGACTAATATTCCGTAGAAATATAGAGAAAATAACTCAAAAAGTCATTTTAGGTCAGATATTTGACCTGTACAATTTTGTATATTAGATGATTTTGTCCATATAAGTCATCAATGATTTAACTATATTTTATACAAATGTTTAAAAAAATAAATTCAATGTTTTCATTACTATTAATGTCTTCAATCATGTGAATACTGAGATTATAGATGTTTGACTCTCCCAACAAGTTGAATTTGTCCGTAGCCGGATGTTCTTTAATGAAATTTCCGCATGAATATTTATAGAAGTCATCGCAAGGATTCACGGATTTGTCAATTGATGTGACTATCGATTTGGCTTTTAATAAGAATTCAATTGTTAATTAATTATAACTATTTTTGAATATCATTCTCAAATACCTGTTTGTTTGCAGTCTTCTGTTTGACAGATAGTATCTAGATAAAAATAATTCATCATCATCAGCACCTATATTAAATATAATTTCTGATTTCTTCTTTAATAAATAATTTACCATTTCGTTGATCTGCGCTTACAATCACCAAAAGTGTTGTAACAATTATTAATTTAGTTTCGAAAAAACTCCTATGTTTTGACATCAAAGAAACCATTGAATTATCCAATAATTTAATATAAAAAGACTTCTCTTTAATTCATTGATATTCTTTCTAATTTTACACAAATATCTTACTCAAAGCTATACTTACATTGTATTCAAATAAATAAATACATAATCAATACAATTCGGTTAATAGGAATTTTAGCGAAAACTGTTTTAGAAGTTTGTTTTATAGTAAATGGAAGAATAAAAATTAAATTAGATATAATTATTTAATGAATTACACATGATTAAAGATATTAGATTAATATTTTAGTACAAGTAGAACTTAAGGAATTGAGCTAATTTTATTGTGTATAAATTGATGCAATGTATTCTACATGGGTAGCCAAGCTCGACCGAGTCAGGGGTTATTGGTGGGAGTATTTTGAGAACATTTTTTCAAAAGGTCAGGGGTATACAAAATTTCAAATAATGACAAATACACAGGGCGAGTAAGGAAAAGATTTACGAATGGTATTTTCCAAAATCTTAATCTTAATGTGTATTTAGGCCATACCCTATACACCTGGTATTCTATATTATTTTATCGTTATTTATTCTATGTTTAGTTAATCGATGTATTCTTTAACATATTTTCTATAAACGAGATATAAAATAAAACAACAAATCAACTCAAAGCTATCTCTACTTCTATTTAATTATTGAATACCACTCACGGATTAATACAGAATGTGACAAAATTAAATTAAGAATATTATCAGATTTATATTTTCTAAAGGAAAATGAAATGTATGAAGACGTCAGTGACTAAGCGAATATTGTGTACTAAAGTACATCAAATTTTAATCGAGTTATTTCTTGTATACATTGAAAGTTTTGGATCTTTTTAGAAACGTAAGACTCAATAATTCCAATCATATATTTTGAAGAAAGATTTGTCTACAAAACATTAAAATTACAATAGTTTATATGTTCAGCCCAGTGCAGAAAAATCGGTTTGCAAATAGCTCCACAATGAAAGGCTTTATAAAAGAATAGTTAGTCTTAATTTAGTTTTCAATAGTAATATTATATAATACTATAATAGCCCTTAAAGAGAACACTTGTTATCGAGACTGCGTAACGATAGGAAGTATAGGTCGTTTTGATTTCGTTTAAATGCCTTTCAATTATTTCAGCGGAATATTTAGGAAATTCTTATCGAAACTAAACTTTTTGTGATTTGTTTTAATAAGAGCTTCAAAACTGAATTATTTAACCGAAATGTGTATTAAAAGTTCATTTTTTCAATAATAAAACGAAATATTTGTTTAATAAATGAATTTAGACTTTAATATATTCACAATTTTTATCGATATTTATAATATTTAACCGAAACTACCATTTGTACTAAGCGTTCCCCCCATTAACATATGGGAAAAACGCCGATACGTAAGGCCAAGCGGTCAAGTACTCTAAAGAGTAGTCCTTCTCTACTGCAGAAATATGTTAATAAACAGGAAACAATTACAATTCTGGAACAATTTAGATATAATTTGATAATATTTTACTTCAATCTGAACACTGACTTAATTTGAAGCGACGCTAAAGTGATAAATAGTATGAAAAGGAAAATTGGTATTGAAAATAAACATGCTAATGCTTTCAATAATATGTATGCAAATACAGTTTAAACTTTAAATTCATATATTTTTATTTCAATAGCTTCGATCAGCACAAGATTGCACATCAAAGCTATAATTAAGATTTTGAGGAAAGAGTTTCATGAAATTCACTGCAATACACAAATTAGATTTTATTTAACTGAATCTTATAATATAGAAAGTTTATGTATGAAAGAAGCAGAGAAGCAGAGGAGATATAGTCCGGTCAATAGTTCCCCTGATGAAAAAATTTATAACATTATGTCTATGGACAGATTTTTAAACTTTAGAAGAAAATTTCAAATATTTCCCTGTTGTTTTCCATGTAAAGGAACTTATCAAATTGATATTATAACGATTTTTAAAAGTGATTACAATATTTGTAGGACTCACAATGCAAGGGATTTGGAGGTCGATGAAAATCTGCAATTTTTATTTCACTAATCGATAAAGTGTCTGCTTATAGTTTACTATGCAAAATTTCAGGGTGTCCAACCAACGCTTTGGTATTTTTTTATGGGTAAAATTATGATATTTTATGATAATATATGCTTTTAACAAATATTTTCTCAATTTACCCGTATGATATATACATCGTTGGAAAGGTAAATTCTAACTATGTTCGAAAATCCAGATTATATTAAATTTTGATGCATATGACAATAAAGATACTTTTGTCAATACTTTTCAACTAAATAAAAATTTAATATAACCTTGATTTTCGAACATAGTTGGACACCCTGAAATTTTGCATAGTAAACTATAATTATACACTATATCGATTAGTAAAATAGAAACTGCAGATTTTCATCGCCCTCAAAATCCCTTGCATTGTCAGAAAGAAATGAGATAATGGAAAAAATTTCAACACTACTAATGTGCAATAAATTAAAATAAAAGTACAATTAAAAATGTATTACTAAATAATTGCATTTGACCGTGAATAGAATAAAATAAAGGGATATTTGAATTAGATAAAAAAATTCAATAAATTTTTACTAATAGTTAATTTTGAAGTTGTTTATACTTTGCGTTTACAAAATCATAATTCAGTTTATTGTCAATTATATTGAAGTTTTATTTGTATAATTAATTGTTTTGGGGTTAAGATTACTAAAATATAAGTATCAATCTATACATCCAATAGATTTCTAAGGACTCAATTCAACATGATGATATTTCGGTTAATCTTGATCATAAAGTGGATGTCAGAAGTTTACCGATTGTCAAGATATTTAACGTCATTATAAACATAATCTAAGACTAATATATAATAATGAAATGCACAAAGATTATTTTTCTAACTACGATTTTAAAAAGTTAAGCAAGTTCAAAAATACAATAGTTTCTTACAGTTTGTCTTACAGTTTGAAATATGATTACATAGTTGACAAAATCGAAACATGAAAAATGTGAAAAAGTGTAATTACATGTGTTTGGCATCCGATTGGTGGCATCAATCCATGTTATAATTTTAAAAAACATTTTCCGTCAAAATAAAGTTGCATTTATAAATTCTCATACAATTGTTAATTCTTTTTTTACATATGAGATTCAAGAAAACTAAATAGACTATTATGTGCGCATGACTGGTTTAATAATTATACGGCAATCAAATGCATTATAATCGGGACAATCATATAAAAACATATTAACATTTATTACTATAATTTAAATATATTTTTTGTTTGCTTACAAATATTAGTGAGAGTTCCCTAAATTAAAGATTGAAAGGTAAATGTTTGCTTTAAAATCTTGCAAGATTTTAAAGCAGAGATTCACATTGATTTCTTGAATCTCATATGTAATACTGAAAAAACATTAAAATATTTCATGTAGTTTTCCGTTAAATTAAGTTTGAAATTTAATAAGAAAATGTAGCATAATGCAATAATGTTTATAGCTAGAAAGATAATCTTATATAAATTGTTATGGTATGAATTCCATATATTATGTGAATATCATTATTGGATTCTGTAATTTTCATTTGACTTTCACATCGTCTTTACAATCATTTGCACGAAAATATTCACTTCTAGATGTTGTGATAAATAAACTGATCAAAGGACTTTTCCTGTATTAATTTATTCTTAAAATACAAATAACCTTGATAAGAATTTTCAAGGAATTGCTATTGAAAAATAAGAAAGTAATAGACAACATATTAGTTTAATTGATTTTATTCTCAACAATCTTGTCATACCATTAAAAATGAATCATCTTGGAAAAATTCTCTATCGGTCACCGGAAAACTTTTTATGACCAAAGCTAACCAATACATAGAGTTTGTCAAAGCAAACAATTTGGTTTCGAAAAGAATTTTTTCCAATGAATTGTTTTTGTTTTCCGAATACTTTTTGCCAAATATTTTCTCCGATTCTTCGATATAAGCGCTAATAAGTGTCTTAATTGTAGAATCGTTTGGAAATTTTTTGACAACTTTTTCTGATTGAAAAATTTCGTCAGTATTTCTATTCCATTCGTTAATAATTGTCCCGAAATCAAAACCCCTGTACCCATAGGCCGAATACTCGAAATCGCATAAAACTAATTCTTCATTTTTAATATTATTAATGGATTGAGTTTCAGTGACCATAATATTACTGCCTCTGAAGTCCACGTGAGTAAAGACTTGTGGACTTTTAGATTTCAAAATAGTCTCTTTCAACCAATTAATCTCTACTATAATGTCGTATTCTTTAAGTGATTCACAATTGTATTCTTCAACTAATTTATTAAATGAATCGATTGATACAATTTCAATGCATTCCTCAAACATTTCCAAAACCCAATCATTACTTCTTCCAATGGGAACGTCCATAGCGTGAACTTGAGCTAACTTTCGGAATAATTGTTCCGCAAATTTTGGATCATTTTGTTCATCGATTCTGAACTGTCGGTGCTTTGAAAATATGATTAAAATTACACAAACTATCAGTCTTTCGAAATAAATCATAATTTATAGCTTATATTTTCAAAATTTTAATATCATTCATAATTTACAGTACATTCAGTTATGTTCAAATCGCATTTCTTTTAATAGCGCGGTGCTTTATTGAGCCACCAGTAGAGGCCATCACTGGCAACGTTCCCTATGACACTGCTCTAACGAAACAGAACTAATTTAAGCCTTAAGTTATGGTATGAGTAGTGCGTAGAGAATGTTGTTCAGTGATGGTCTCTACTGGCGGCACAATAATGAAACATGCTATTTAAAAAAATGCCATTTTGAACATTGCTGAAACATAAAATAGTAAAACATGAAATTCATTTGTTAAAAATATGTACCTGTATATATCTATAATTTATATATTCGAATATTAACTACCTTATAATATTGTTGGATCTGTCCGTTTTCGAACAATCCATATATTTTTGGTCCCAATTTATTTTCAGACACCATAAGTGCTATAATAACGTCATTCAATCTCTCATTTCCATTATTCTCTGAAGTATTGAAATGTTTCGGTCCATAGAGTCTAATCGCAACCTTTTGTGGCACAGAATCTATTGAATCAATTGAGGACCCAATGATTGCACAGTAATATAATTGATTAGTCAGTCCTCCACTAAGTCTTCGCACTTCTATTGTGTCGATAGTCTGTTGTCTCCAATTGCCGGACAAATAACCGCTGCATAAATCCAAACACATGTCCTTAATATTCTCTGGTGTTTCACCTCTGGTCAGTTCCAATTTAGACAAATCAATTTCATCAAGACTTCTAAGATCTTTAAGATTAACTTTAGTTTTTTCATTTAGTACTTCAATTAACTCTTTAGACATTCTTCTCTCAATTCTTGAACTCATATTTAACTAAATAAAGAATTATTTTTCCTCAATATATTTAAACGATTCTCTATTATAGATTAGTTAAGAATGACATCTATTTATATGAATAATTTCAAGGACAAAAATTAAATTACTTTATTATTTTAGATGAAACCATGGCCAATTATAATTATATGGTTAGGACACAATAGCTAAAAGGCTAAAATTGCGCAAAAAATGTTTGCACTACAGGTGCACTTTGCACCATACTTGAAAAATCTACAGCCGTCGCCAATCGAATTTGCCCTACTGCTGACTCCTTTTATACTATCCATATGTATTCCAATATTAATACTTATTTTTTGAGTTAAACTTAAATAATAATCTTGAACTTTTAATAGTTTCTGATTTTTTAATCTTCACTTTCCAAGTAATAGAAAGTTCAAGAATATTATTTAAGTTTGAGCCTTAAAAAATTGAACATTAATATTAGACTACATATGTATAGTATAAAAAGGAGTAGGCAGTAGGGCAAATTCGATTGGCGACAGCTGTATATTTTTTAAATTATGATACAAAGTTGCTTACTCAAAAAAATTTTAAGAAGCATGCTTAAATTTTAAAACCATATCCATTAAATATTTTGAACATGCTTCCTAAAAGACTTTGAAAAGGCTTGATTGAACACTCTAGTTTCATTTATTCAATAATTGTACAGAAAAATAGTTAATAACTAAACAAATGTTAAGAATTTGTTCTTCAATGGGAAAAAATCCTATTTTTTATCAATCAATAAAAATATTTCACAGAATTCTTTTATATCATTTAGAAATAATTAGAATATAAGTTCACTTATTTAAAAGTATATTAAAAAATTACTGATTTTATGCTCAATAAATGAAAACAATCTGCTTTGGACTTAATTGCACTTAATTTTATAATTTTATCACATTTTGAAAAGAAAATTGAAAATATTCGAGAAATTATTGGAAATAATTTTGTCTATTTTATCATTGATGGGATAAAAGATAGTTGTGTTCGGAAAGTTTTCAATGAATTAGTGGGTATTCTTAGCGGAGAACCTTCGAAACCTATGGTAATCTTGAAAATACAAAACACACATCTATTCAGAAGGCATTTATAAATTCTTGTCAAGTCTTTTGGCCCAATGGTATCCAATATGAAAAAGTCATGCTTTTAGTGACAGACCAGGCGTATACATGTGTTTAGCGGCAAAAAATCTAAAATCATTTTTCATTAATACGTCTGACATCAGGTGCTCTGTTCACACATTAGATAGAGTTTGCCCTAAAATACAAGAGAATTTCAGTGCATTCAATAAATTCATTGCTAATATCAAAAAGTGTTTATTAAATTCTAAATCCAAAGAATTAATATATGAGGAGACGACTTAACTGCCCTCACCCCCTGATCCTATAACAACAAGGTAGAATACTTGGTTAGAAACAGCTATGTTCTACACAATTATAATTTGATCGAGAATTTCATAGAAGAACTAAAAGATGGTTCAAAAAATGAATCGACAAAATGTTTGAAAAAACTAATAAAAGACACGAATTTCAAAAATCAAATATTGGAAATAAAAAATTGCAATTTTTTGATGGAATCGATTACTAGATTAGAGAATCCAAATATAAAATTATGCGAACAAAAGGCTATATTAGACGAAGTGATTAAACAATTGGATACAATCGGAGGTTTTGCAAAAGAATAACTTAAAATCTTTATCTAAAAACCCAGACTTAATATTCTTTTATGGAAATCAAGAAATTGATTTTCGATCGAAAACCGAATTCGCACCCATAGTTTCGGTAGAAGTCGAGCACTCGTTCTCGCGGTATAAGAATTTCTTAACAAATAAAAGGAAATCTCTAAAAGATGAAAATATTAAAATGCAATTTATAATTCAATACAATAAATTCTTAATCTAACCATGTACTTTTTATAATAATCTAAATAAAAATAATTTTTTTTTTCCCGATTTAAGCCATTTTTAACTCACGATTCCGGACCGATTTGACACGTTTTTACTCCCGATATTTCCGAGCTCTAGTTATTATATATTCCTGATAAAACCACCAGCAATATTTATTAAAAATTGTACATGCTTTTATATTCATTTAATCTCTTATTCCAATTTCAAGTTTTAATCTTTCTTATTGAATGAAAAAATATATTAATTATAAAATAAAACATTTATAAATCTTTCATTTTTAATAAAAATAAAAACAATTTTATTCAATGATTTTTTTAGAAGAATACAAATAATTTGTTTCGATGTTTGGTATAGTTTAATACAGAATCACAATTATATCTCAATTATTAATTTTAAGATAATTTTTTAAGAAAATCTTATATTAATTTAAATATATTTTGGCGTTTATTAAAAATTAGTTTATTTTAATTTATGATAATTTATATGAATTCAATAAAAAATTTATAACTTTTTTTTTGATTCAGACATTTATTCTAAGCGGAGGTTCATATCTATGAACAGCTCTACTGATGTCTCTTTCCATTGGAATAAATTCTGGTGAATCCACAACAGAAGTCCTGTCCATTTGTGGCTCTAATGGAAATAAATATTTTTGTTGAATTTTAACTTTTTTGACCACAGCATCGGTGGCTGTATTGGCATTGAGTATCTGAGCCACTGTTGGCAATGTATCGGCGTTTGAATATTTAATCTCCTTTTCGTTATTATTCTTATTCTGTTTTGAATTCATAGAAAACCTATCATTTGATTCATTAAATTGAGGTTCAATTGGTTTTTTCATCGATTGAATTGTAGTTACAATTTCTGACATATCGTCAAACGCTTCCGAATATTCTATTTCTTTATCCAAAGGTTTTTCTAAAGACCTATCAGTGTTTGAATCAATATCTCTTTCTACAAATGTTTGTCTGAATACAGGAAAGGGAGGAATATATTGATAGACCCGATTGGAAGATATAGTCTTCAGATGAGACGCCAATTCGTCTTCATTTGCGCTGACAATAGCTGTTTGTGCTTCAGTCGAATCGGTAGACATGATATCGGTTTCAGTGATCACAGGCTCTGAAATAGTGGTCACTTCGGCTGACATCAAAACATTTTGATTGCTCTCAACCACTGATGGCTTTCTTTTGCGTAACTTTTGTACTCTTCGAACACGTTTTCTCATGTGTGGAAAGCCGTAGAGCGCCGACAGGGGAGGGATGTATTGGTTCTGATCTGATGTCTTCATTGAAGGCAAAGCATTGCTTAAATTTGAATTGAAATCTGTGGTAAAATTGTTATTCTCTATAGTATTTGAATCCTGTCTTTCAGTCCGACTTAAGGTATTTTGAATTTGCGTTAAGTTGTCGTTTGATCTCTCATTCGATAACTCGTCAGACATTATCGGAAGAGTTGTTGTACTTTCTTCTGTTGTGTCCACTAACGTGTGGTTATTAATAACTGGTATAAAGTATTCGTCAGAATTATCATTAAAATTATGCCAAAAATTATTTAAATATTCAGTATTTGTTGCTTCAGTACTGATTGTAGTTGTGGTCGTTGTTGTAGTACTTATTTCAGTACTTTGGGTTTGGGTGCTCTGGGTTTGGGTGGTCTGGGTTTGGGTGCTCTGAGTTTCAGGTATTTCAGATAACTTTGTAGTGCTTTCAGTGTTCTCTACAACCATTGGAATAGTTTTACTACTTTCTGTAGTCGTGTCTAACGAGACATAAGTTGTTGGAATCAATTCTGGAACAGAACTTTTATTTTCTACCTGTGCTTCAGAAAATAGAATTGATTTTTCATTGAAATTATTCCAAAAGTCGTGTAGAAATTGTGAATTTGAAGAATTGACAAAACTGTCAATCATTTTATCATTACTTTCGTTAAAATTATTTTCATTCGGTTCTGAAGTGTAGACAACTGTCGTATAAATTGTTTTGCTATCGATTGGTGTTTGCGTTGGAGTTGTTGTATAGGTCTGGGACTCAGTATATCCATCAGTACTGGACTTTTCAAAACTTTCGCTTATATTCTGTCCACTATTTTCTGTATTATTCTTAATATTAGACCAAAAATTGTGATAAAATGCAGATTTGGTCACATCTGATGTCGAATTCTCTTTGTTTTCAACACTTATTTCTTTTAATATTGTAGTACTTTCTGTAGTAAATACTTGTGTCGATTCATAATTTGTTGTCACTCCTGATGTCGATGTGCTTTCAGTGGTTGATAAAGGAGTGGTTGACTCGATTTCATTGACTTTAGTCACTGTTTCAGTGGAATAGTTATCATAATTTCGATTATTTTCATGCATTTCTGTCGAATTGTTTTCCGATTCGAAAACCGGTTTAAAAGTTTCAAATTCTATCGGTTTCTCAAAAAACTGGTCATTGCTTTCAGTTTTGATAATATCTGATTCGTTGGGTTGACTCACATCTGGTTGTGTCTCAACTTTGAAAAATTGTTTATTCAAATCGAAAAAATAATTTTTATCGAAAAACTTCGGCTCTTCTTCTTCGCTCACAATATCGACGGGTTTTGTCTCAAACTCTTCAATAGCTCTGCTTTCATACTCTGGATTCAGATTTAAATCAATTTTGTGTTTCAATTCACGAAACCTATTATCAACTGTTGTACTAATGAATGGATATTCTGTAGTAGTTGTTGGCTCTGTTGCAGCACTAGTGGTCCCAAATATGAATCGTTCCCTAATTTTATTCCATATATCTGTTTGTCTCTCACTTTCGATGTCTGTTTGAGTTTTATTTTTCACTTCATTTCTTATTTTATCCGCAGTTTCTTCAGAAACAGTTGAGCCTCTGCTCACAGAAGTCGAATAACTTATTGCCGGACCTCTGGTAGGGTTGTAGTACAGGTGCTTAAGGGTGTCTGGTATGGGTTGTGTACTTTCATAATAAGGCACTTCTGTTGTAGTGCTTGTCGTAGTTATCTCTGTTGGAGTCGTATAAACATTTGAAGGAATATCTGTAAACTTATTACCAATTCCTGCATTTCTACTATACGTTCCATTGCTTTCAACAATTTTGTCCACATTTTTGAAACTTCTATTTGCGTCAATCGCTTCCAATAACTCCGACCTATCAGTACTTCTATGTCTTTGATCTCTAATAAATATTTCATCAGTTCTGGACTCAACTGAAGGCTTATTATTATTGTTATCAATAGTAAAACCAATAAATTGATTGAAATTATTATTCCTTTCGGCAGTTATTCTATTAAATGGTTTCAAATTCCTATTTATATCACTGTTTGGCAATATTTCACCAATTCTTTTATCAATGGGTTGTTTGGGCGAAGAAGTGACTCGATTTTGGTTTTGAGTTTCTTTCGCCAATTGTTTTCTTTCCCGATATTTCTTCTCTAAAATGTCTTCACTATTGCTTAAACTAAAAATCTGATGTCTATTATTGTTATTACCGTTACTTTCTTTATCTCTTTTTTGTTTCCTTATCTCAACATTTGGTGCATTTGATTGTCTCTGTCTATCGTCCGGTGCCATAGTATGCGCCTCCGGATGATAGAGTGGAGGATTGAATTTAGTGGCCAATTGATGGGAATAACTAATGGGTTCTTCGTTCACTTCATCCACCTGTGGAGCAGTGGCTTTGAAGTATTGGGGCGTCGATGAGGTCACCTGTTCTCCAATCTCTTCCGTTGCATAATATCCGTTATTCCCGGACACGTACTTCACTACTCGAAACACACCGAATGGATCGGTATAGCCATACCTTCCCGACACCGATCCATCCGACATACGAGTCTCTTCACGCATAAGACGCGGGGCATCTTTGGCCTAAAAGTTTATTTGATATTTCATTTAATTTTTTAATTCTATGAGTAATTTAAATGTAAATTAAATTATTGATTGAATTAATTTCAATATTATATGAAAATCTACAATATATTATATAAAACCAGGATTGAGATAATATACTGGTTCGTTTTTATTTCAAAAATACACAATCAATTATGAATTTAAGTATTGCCTAAAAGTCA
>JAQFXN010000405.1:0-22803 GCA_034693365.1 Liacarus xylariae | reverse complement strand
ATAAATTGAATTTCATTAAAAAAAATTTTATTTGGAAATCATTGTTTTTATTTATTTATTATTTCTCTCATTATTTTAAGTGTTTATTTGTGTAAATTAGCTACGTTAAACTAGGTGGGTCAAAATAGCCACCAGCTATTTTGACCCACCTGGGTCAAAATAGACAGTCCCGTTATTAATAATAATAAACATTTATTTCTATTAAATCTAAGATTTGTTGTAATAATTGTTTAATTAATTAATTTGAATGCAATTATGGAAACAAATGAACAAACAATTGGTGACAATCCGGACATTCATTGGTATTAATCTATATATTCATTGATATATCGATTGATTGATTGCTTAAACTTTGAATTGAATTAAAGGATTGAAAAATATAGACCAAAACGTTTGGATGAATTGATTTCACACCAGAATATCATTAATACGCGTAAGTATTGCCACAAATCTATCGCTTATTCAATAATAATCTCAAATGGGTTTGCATTGGAGTAAACAAATTCATGTCTGAGAACCGGTTGCCTCACCTCCTGCTCTACGGCCCGCCCGGCACTGGAAAGACATCCACTATACTTGCCTGCGCTCAACAACTCTATACTCCACAACAGATGCCTTCAATGGTTTTGGAGGTAATTATGGATTAATTCAATTAATGCTAAATATAAACCCAATTAAAACCAATAGAAATGAATAAATTTTGATTAATTTTTTTACTCAAATATTACTAACAAATAGTTGAACGCATCGGACGACAGGGGTATAGACGTAGTTCGGGGACCTATTCTGACGTTCGCCTCAACTAAAGCCGTATTCAAGAATGGATTCAAATTAATAATATTAGACGAATGCGATTCCATGACTCAGGACGCACAGAACGCACTCCGCAGAAGTACTGCTCCTCTCTCTCCTCTATTTCTATAATTTATATTTATTTCTAATTTATTTAAGTAATGGAAAAGTTTTCAGTGAATACACGGTTTTGTTTGATTTGCAACTATTTATCCAAAATAATACCTGCGCTTCAGTCGCGTTGCACTCGATTCAGATTCGCTCCATTAAAGTCATCCCAAATAATACCCAGAATTAAGTACGTTATAGAACAGGAAAGGGTTAACGCAACGGAAGATGGAATCAAAGCTCTGATCGACTTATCCGAAGGCGATATGAGAAAAGTGCTGAATATATTGCAGAGCACTTCCGCGGCCTTCGATGTGGTCAATGAACTTAATGTTTATCTCTGTTGTGGACGTCCCTTAAAAGAAGACATGGAAAACATTCTTAGTTTACTTCTTAATAAAACTTTTAATACTATTTATGAGAGTATGTCTTCACTCATGTCTTTAATCGAATTTTAATTATATTTTTGTTTTAATTCAAAAGATATGATGAAAATGAAAAGAGACAAAGGTTTGGCACTTCAGGACATTATCACAGAACTGCTCCCATTCGTCAACAGAAGTATTTGAGTTGAATGTTGTCTCAAGAAAATTGTTTTTTTTAAATCAATTTCTATTTTAATTTCAGTCGATTTTCCGATTGACATAAAGATTGAAGTTCTCGACAAAATGGCAAATATTGAGTGAGAATTAGTTTAAGAATAAATTTTTTTCATTTTAATAATTGAGTTAATATTTAAATCATTTAAAGATATCAACTTTCATCGGGTGGTTCTGAAAAACTACAATTGGCTGCACTTATAGGTGCCTTTCAATCCGCTAGAAATTTCTCAGCAAAACAATGAATTAATCTGTTTTTTATTATTTTTAATTTATAAATAAATAAAAGGCAGATAAACTTTTAAATTGATTATTCCTATAATTATTTTGTCGAAAATATAAATTAATGGTTCAAATGATTTTCTAAAATTCAAAAATACTTTTGCATAACTTTGAGTACAATCGGATTGAATTTGAATCCTCTCTACAGTATATTATTTTGTTTAATAACTTGAATTTTATAGAATATATTACTCTATTTAAAAGCTGAGCTCATAATGAATAGACTGAAAATCCGAAATCACAGGTTTTTCTAGTGATGTTATGATTTTATTTGATTCATTCAAATGACAGCACTATTTAATTACAGTATATGAGCATAAGTTTTCACGACTCAAATTGAATCCATTTGTTATCCTGTGATTAAATATTTTTCAATTAACACATTTCAGTCCAATTAACACTTATTATTGCCGGACAATAGTGGCCTTGAAGTGCAGGTGAAATTGTCCAACTCATGAGTAAAACCTTTGATAGAATGGGGTTCACTTGCAGACCCAAACCCTATAGGGCTCGAACCCGGACCGGACTATATTGGGTTTACTTTTTAATTTAAGGGTCAGGGTAAGGCTGGGTAGAGTTTAGAAATTCGTCAAAAGTCCAGAGCCTCTATTAGAAAGTTGAATAATTTTATTTAATTTACAACAATTGATCAGTAAAATTGAAAAACAGTATAGAATGACGTCTATAACTATTGTGACAGATGTCACGACATGTGTTTCATAACTCTCTCTCTCTATATATATATATATATATATTAATTCGGTTTCCGATTCCGGAATATTCTGATAATAATTTTTATTCAATTATTATTAGCGAAAAACGCATTGTTTTTATCCAAAATTTTATTGTATTTTAAAATCGCTTAAATCGAAAATAAACTAAATTTATATTAATGTCGACGTCTCTGACACTATATCCTGTGCAAACCAGTGGTCAGGGAATTCTTGCTTTCTCTAAAGCATTCGGTTCACTTTAACATGAATTCAACAAAATATCAACTTATTTCGCACAAATTTGATCATTTCAACCATTTTATCAGAATTTCAAGAAAATTCCTAAAGCTTTTGAAGTAAATGTGAGTAAACGTGCGATTGGCAGGGATTAGCGTTTTATGCGAACATATTTATGAGAAATATCTTAATTCTCGTTCATAATTAACATGATATTATATTCGAATGTTGGCACACAGTTTGGCCATTCTTACAGTGAGTCACATGAAATGCATTGCAATTATTATCTGTTTTTTCAATCAGAAACTCAATAACTCATAATTAATTATACAAATAATGCAAATCTTTCACTAAAAAATACTTTGTTTTTAATCTTTGGAATCTTTAGAAAACGAATGGATTCACTAATCAATAAATTATTGGTTCAGCAATTTTTAGATCACAAGTCCAATGAAATTATTTGAAAAGATTTATGACAAACGAAAATTGCACAGTAATGTAATGTCTAGTATTAGTTTTCTAAATTTAGAAAGTTTACAATCCATCAAATGTTAATTGTGTTGATTTGTGGACAATATTTCTATAAAAAGCAATTCAATCGATTGATTGCTTTTATTTTCAATTGTATTTCGATTAACTGAAAGCTCAAAAATGTATCAAATTATTTGTGGACTTTGTTTCTGAAAAGTGCGATAAATGTATTATAGATTCAATAGAAGTTTGCAAAAGTGTTTCACTTATCTAATCATAAAAAAATGAAAAGAATTGTCTTAAAACTGAATCAACAAAAAACTGAATGATTTCTGTTTAGTTCATCTGACTTTGTCTCGACTTAATTATAGTTTACATTCGGTTAATAACTTAGTTATTGCTAAACTGCAGTGTCTGTGCGTTTGCGTCGTCACAACACAGCCTTCAGAAACAGCAAAGCCTTCAGAGTAGTTGAGAGGGAGAGGCAGAGAATGGGAGACTTGATATGTGTGTGAGAGAGAGAGAGACTATGAAAGAGCGATCAGAATCGCGTGGATTGCAGTCATCGATGCACTCAAACAACTGAATACATCGAAACCAATGCATCACTGATTCACTGCTTAAATGTTCGCTTTTTTTACTCCAGATTTTCATATTTTATACATTCAATGCATTCTATAATAAATAAAATAATTTATTGGAATAATTGCTGAAAATGTATGTCTAATAAGAGTTAATTATTATAAATATGTAAATAATGAGTCGATTAATAGGTTGTAATTAAGTTAATATACAATACTGTAGTTATAGTATTGCAATGAATTACAGTATTGAGTGTATGGAACACAACATTCAGTATTACAAAGATGTGAATGGAGTGAACGCATCACTACTGAAGCCAATGCCAATCGATTGCTCCTCTCTTTCACTCAAAACAATCAGAACTAATGGATTAACAAATTCAAGACTAATCCTATTTTCTGTGATATTTATATTTCTATTTATGCCTCAAATAATATATTGTAAGCCATTAAGCAATGGATGGTTGGGTTCGCCATCGACTCTATCGTCGGATAATTTTTCGTTTGCAATGGTTTGTATGAAAACTATTAAAGTATTTCATTAATAAATCAGACAATCAATAAATAACTCCCACAATGTTTGCAGACTTTTGAAATGAGGAAAATATTACACTTGACTTAACTCTTATATCTGTATTATATTATACTATATTTTGTTAAATAATTCCAAAGCAATTCATTTGAATGTAGGCTTTGATACTCAACTCAAGTATTACTAAATACACGACTAATAGAGTTTGTGTGGAAATTATTTTACTGTAATTTAGTTTTATTGAAATTATATTTATTACTCACTTATTTGCACTTATTATGAAATATCCAATCAATGAAACACTTTATTTCTGACATTATTTTAAATTCAATTGTATTACTACTCTATTATTAGACTTCAGAACAGGAAATGCATACAAATATTTTGAGGAAATCTTTTTTATTCAATATATGACTCCAAATATGAAACATTTCATATATAATATAATAATTGCTAATAAATTTAATTTATTGTTCCCTAAAGTTTAAGCTATAGTTTGTTTCAATATTAGACCTATTGGTTGATCCAATTGAATACAGATTTGGATCAAATTAACTCATGTATTGATTTTTGTGCTTCAAATCAATTCAATGCCTAACACAAGCATATTATCGAAGAATCAGTTGCTGAGCAACACTTCATTCAATTCTTCACACTTTTGTTTCAAACTTTGAATATCTTATATTTTTATATTAAGGATTGACCATTCCATCAGTTCAAGGGTTACTGATTTACAAAATAGAGATATTTTTGCAACAAAAATGAAGTTTAAACACATTTGCTGTAAAACTAAGGATGAAATGATATAAATATCGGTTTTTATTGAGTCAATCAGTTATTAAATACAAAAATATTGAGTCAAAAACAATCTAGCTTATATGGGAGCGAAATTATAACTAGATTTTCTTTTATTGATTATATTATATAATTTATATAATTCTTACTTATATTTTTCAAATAATTACATATATTTTTAATAAAGCAATTAATTTAATGGAATATTAAATAAGTTATAAAATTCTAATTAAATAATCGAAACTTTGGAAACATTTTCCAATATTTTATGTTTCATCAAAGCATTTGAAATGAAATAAAAAATAGAAGAATAAATAAAGAAGATTTGAAGCTTTGATTTTATTGGAATTTTTCAGTCAATGTTTACACTTTCAACAAATTCATTAAATGTTAGAATTAAGTTAAGTTCTGTTTAATATATTTCGGATTGAATTCAAGTAAACAAATCATTTAAAAAATTCGAAATTCTATATTAAAAGTAGAAAATATTTTATTTCACTTATAAGAAACCATTTGTAGAGAATTTTTAAACAACTTATTTATAGCTTTCGAATATCAAATTACTCTTTGTTTAAATTCTTTATTTGCAGTAAAAACTATAATAAAAACCAAAAACTAATTCAATTCAACAAAAATATAATACTCTAATGATTTGGTTCCCAATTATCAGATCTAAAAATAATGGATTTAAACTTTTATACCATTTTTTATCCAATCCAATTTTATCCAATCCAATTTTATCCAATCCAATTTTATCCAATCCAATTTTATCCAATCCAATTTTATCCAATTTTTTATTGCTTATTTTCATTTACTTTATATTTTCATAATATCTGCGTTTTATATAATTTTTTCTGCCGTAATATTTCCTTTTCATAAATCAGCAGAACTTGTTTTTTAGCCTAAATAACAAATTAAATAAATAGTAAGATTAGGAAATAATACAATGATTTTATTTAAAAGTCAAAATCATTTTCTTATATCAATAATTGTACAGATGAATTATAATCGCAACAATTAATTATTTTCTCACTTTTGATTTTTATAATGTTTCCAAAATAAACTTAAAAAGTAAAATGATTTAGTGAATGAACACCAGAATTAATGTTAAACCTGACCCACAATACAAGTTAACCCGTATTTCAAATACAGTATACCATTAATTATTTTAGCCTTCAATTCAAATATTTTTTCTTTCATTATTTCTTTTAAAGTTGTTTTTCTTCAATGAAATAATTAAACCCAAGTATTCTATAATTCTGTCGACTATTTATTTTAATGATATTCAAAAGTGCCAAATGAATACTTAAATATAAACAGATATACAGTGCAGTACTATATTTATAGTTTTAGTTCTTATGATCAAAAAAATGAATGAAAATGTTTTTCAAATTTGTTCTGAAATTCCAATTCTAATAGTTTTTGTTGTAATTTCTTAAAAATTAAAGTAAGTTATGATAAGAATTTTGGTGCGAATAAAATCACATAAATTAGTAGTTTATTGGTTCGTTGAACTGTAATATAAAGAGTTGGGAAAAAGTGATGCATTTCAACAAATGTTTAACTTAGGGCTCACAGCAAATAGATTTCCCGTATGACTCATCTTTGTTTGAGTTCATATTTAATAATTCACTTTTCTATACATTATTTCTCTCTTTTTATTATTTTTTTTTTGTATAACACTTTACAGAAACAGCTTTTGGTATTAAATGAATAGATCTGACCAGGGAAGTTACCCTATTTGAAACTCATTTTCAGAAAACTCATTTTATTTTATTTAGGTCATCAAACTGATACTTGTAGAATTTGGGTGAATGAGGGGTTAAAGTGATTCTTCAAAAACGAAAAAATTATATGGATTTTAGAATTATTATATTAGACTAGTTCGCACAGAGTTCTACATTAGTTAAATTTGAATTTTAATAGTAACTCGTATAGTACTCTGTGCAATCTAGTTTAATGTAATAATTCTAAAATCCATATTTTAAATAATCGATTGACACATTATATGATTGACAACAAATATATATTTACTTTCAATTTATAATTAATATACAGTATATTTGTAAGCTTGCATAGAGCCAATATACAGTATATTGTTACAATTGTTCACTTGGTTTAGCTAAAAAGTGAGGTCGAAAGCTTTCAAAGTATGACCCTGCAAACCTCCTGAAATATCGCATTCACCCAAAATTTTACTCTTATCTGAATCAATGGGCTGAACAATAATTGTTCATCAAATAGGGTAACTTCCTTAGTGAGACAAGAGAATGGGATACTAGCTTGCACATCTCCGATTTCTCCTATGTCAATATAATATATTTTGAGAACCTTTTACTCAAACATTTTATATAATAATTGATTCATAAATTATAATTCGAATCAAATCATGATTAGAGAGATATAATTTAATTTAAGTTTGCGTTATTGAGAGAAGTTTGAAAATAATTAATGGAAGGGATGATAGGAATGACAGGGATATTAGATAATATTCGGCTTTTACTAATCTCAATAATTCCGTTCGATTACAGGACTTTCTCGTAAAGTTTGGATATTTGCCGAAATCGGACAGAAATAGTGTGAATCTGAGAAGTGAACAGCAGTTAAGAGAAGCTATTTCTGCGGTGCAATCGTTCGCTAATTTACGGCCGACGGGTGTTATAGACAACACAACACTAGCACTTATGAGGAGAAGGAGATGTGGTGTACCCGACGTTTTATATCACTCTAGACTTCGAACAAAACGTTATGCCATTCAAGGCTCCAAATGGAACAAAACTGATTTGAGTTGGAGGTCTGTGTCATTTACTACTATATGTATCAGAATTACAAAAGCTCAACACTAGAAGAAAGATTATTACAAGAATCGAAATATAGTAACCATATTATCAAATAGTATTTATTGATATTTTAAGTCAAATTATGATAAATTGATTTTATTTTACGAATTGAATTTTCATTAAATTGATTTTTGAGAAAATAATGCGATAAAACATAAAAAATTAATTTAGCCTTTGACAGGGGTAGCCAAGGTCGGCTGAGTCAGAGGGAGGTATACAGGGGGTATTTTGAGAAGGGGGGAGTAAGGTAAAAACCAAACTTTTTTGCCTGCGGCGCAAGAAGTCAGAGGGGGTATCCCAAATTCGGGGGTATTTAGGCAATACCCCCTTGGATACCCCTGCCTTTTGATGACAATATTCAATGACTGCGGTAGTGTCCAAATCTTAAGAATAATTTTATCGTTTAATCAACTTGGATAGTTTGGTTTTTCTTATTGCAAACATTGATTAATTATGGTCATTGTGTATTTCTTAAAGATTATTTCTTATTTAATAGAATTTTCACAAAATTACAAATTAGAGATTTTCTTATTTTATCTTTCGCACAGAATTTATGGTAATTTAATGAAAATCGAAACCAAAACTTTTTGGTGATTTCTGATTCCATGTCTTACAAGTTGTCAATTATTATATTTATTCAGTTCTAAGCTTTTGAAGTTCTGATACAAAAGAATTGTTCTATAATTAAATACCCTGGTAATTATTTTTAGTAAATTACTAAATAGTAAATAGTATTAATTAGTATTTACTTTTACTTTAATATGAGAATTATATAAGAGTAAGCAATCTTTCATTAAATCGAGTTTTACTCTCATTATTCCATTGTTTGTATTTCTACAGAATAGCACTGATATAATATCAGATTAAATGAAAAGCAAGTTCTTTGAACTGCATATTACAGTAAATTACTGTTGAATACTGTGTGACAGTTTGGATAGATTTAGGTAAACTTCAATGATTGACCTCTACTTATAAGGTTTCTAAAATAGAAAATTATAAGCAAATATAATGTGCAGAGGGGGATCCAGTCCGAAATACCCTCTGACGTTTTGGCCGGATACCCCCTAGGCTGTCCGCGATGTACCCCCCCCTTAGGCGAGATTTTGAAAACGGCGCCGATTTTCATTGTGAGCACTATTTCTTTGGTTTTCATCCGTTTTATACTTAAAAATATTATAAATAAAGCAATTTTTAGCAATATTTCATTGTTATTAATGCGTTTTGTATTATAAAACCATAAATAAACTAATTCTAAGCGTTATAAACATGTTTAATACGTATAGTAATCTAAATAAGACTTGTTTGGAAACCTCCCATAGCCAAAAATTAGCAAAATTTGCCATTTTACCCTCCCTTGGACCCTCCCCCAAGCTCTCCAGGAAAAAATTTCCCCCTTACATCTTCAAGTCTGCACATCGCTGAAATATACTCATGTTTTGCTTGTATTTTTGCATTATTTTTTAATTGCCATTAAATTATTAAAATATTATTCGATATAAAGTCTTGGTGATTCGAAAATGGACTACTTCTGAAGCCTTTCTATACTATCCTTTCTATTCTATTCTATTCTATTCTATTCTATTCTATACAGTATAATAAGCCTATGATTTGGATGTTTTTGTTATAAGTTATATCAATTATGTAATCTTGTCTTAAGTTTGTTTAATATTTTTTACAAAACGTACTGCAATGAGCAGGGCTGGCCTATCTACTTGTATATACATCAGATGCAAGAGTTTTGATGCTATAAATGCATTGATACTCTTGCATCAGATGTATATACAAGCAGATAGGCCAGCTCTGGCAATGAACAAAACTTGAAGTCAATTTCTAAAAATGCTTTAAAATCGTATGCACTATACATAAGTTGTATGATATGACTGTCTAAAACTGAAATGAAGAATATTAGGCCGATTGGGATTCACATAGTTTTTATCCACTTCTAAATTGAGATTTATCCTTAGTTTGTTTGATATACAGTATAAAAGCCATTTCTATAAATTGAAACCGACTTTTCTGTTATTAATGTATTTCTATCTCGAATGCTATGGTGGAGAAGCGATTAAGGGCTTGTTGTAATTTAAAATCGGCTAAAATTGTGAATTATAATATTCAGTAATGCAAATTGTGTACCCTTTTTACTGTAATGTGAAATAATACCTTGCATAACTTTCTAATAATAAAAAAAACTTGAAAATTCAATATTAAAATTGATACTGGTATATTTCCAAACATAAAGAATGGATGAGATCTCAAGTGTCAAATATAAACAGTCTCAAAGTAACTTATCTCAAATGTTGAAATTTTGAAGTCTTGCTCTCATTTGCATTGGTCTCACAACTAGGGTGACAAAACCACACTTGCCCCTTTTCCTAACGAGCATTGCTATTAACATTTTAATATCAAGATATCCACGTCATATTTCGTAGCTTTAAATCTCATGTCGAATCAAACAACAGATACTAGTGTTGAAAAATATCGTCTGTGGTTCAAATTTTTGGTAAAAAGTTCATGTGTTTTAGTAAACCGTTCAATAGTAACAATTTTTATATCCATTCCATTGCTTTTCCAATGCTTTGATTGTATGACTATTCGAATGAATGAGTAGTTTTCATTTCAATAAAATTGCACCCAAACATATAGTACTTTAATATAGAGAATAAACTATTGCATCTGGACCTTAAGGACCCTGTTGTGAGAGCAATGCTCATTTGTGTAGATTTTTGTTATTTATTTGGAAAAGGATATGACATGTAATTAGAAACCGATCGCAAGGCTATCACACTATAAGTATAAACCAATCTATGCAGACATGAATTATAACAGAATACTGACGGCCCTCACACTACAAATCACAGTATCAGATATGGTCGAGGAGTTTGTATAGACTGCTCGATTGACTTTTAATCAATTTGTGGCCATTTTCCAATTTACATTATATTTCATATGATTGTGTTGTTTTACACTTGGATTCTACCAACCTATGGGACAGTTTATCACTCACTCGATTGGGTTGCGGTGTCTTCGGTTTAATTATTAAAATCATCACAACCTCCTTGAGTGAGTGAAATTCGTCTCTCTCTTCATCAGTTCATCGCTTCAATCTTTCATTTGTGTCAAAAAAAAATCATTTTTTTCAATTTATATGTTTTTATTTAGTAAAACAAGAAAATATTTCTAAATATAAGTGAGGTTTTGATGAATCTATGCTTCACTTAAAATATGAATTGAGAGCGACTGTGAATTGAATTCATCACTTCATTCATCAATTTCACTGTCAATGAGATTAAGGATTTCAAAAATCTTATTTAAATATAAAATATTCCTTTAATTATTATCTTATTTGCGGCACATTATCGGCTCATTATTTAAATAAAAAAGACATTCTTAAAAGATTCTTTCAAATTAAGAAATATTTGAAACTTATTAATACTGTAATGAATACTATTTAGTAAATAATATTTACAATAATTGCAATAATTATTATTATTTGGAATCAATTTGATTAATAAACTCTTTATAAGAGCTTTATTATTATTGCTTTTATTACTTTGAAATTAATTTAGTTTTCTTCCGAATAATCTCTTAAACATTAATACAAAATTGAAACAAGTTGAGATGAAAAAAAAATTCAAAAACCAGTTAATGTTTTAAGAATTAATAACTTTTGTACTTTCAAAGTGGCGAAACTATACTGAAAAGATATCTTAAATATCTTGAAATCAGCTTTTCGTTTGTTATTTAGGGGTCAATTGATTAGTTGTTTATTTGATTAGATTATTGAAATGTAGATCAATTGTTTGAATTGTACTTATTTTAATAGTCATTGTTTGCCATACTTTTAAAATTATGCAAACTTTTGTTTTTCATAGTGTGAAGGACTGGTCGGTTGGTATAGACACTGAGTATGTGCTCAAACAATTGAGGAAAGCGTTCAAACTCTGGTCAGATATTTCAAAGTTGACGTTCACTGAGACGAGAAGAGCGGACGCAGACATTGTTATATCATTTCTGAAGGGCTATCACGGCGATGAGTACCCGTTCGATGGCCCCGGGGCTATATTAGGTCACGCCTTCTTTCCCGGTGACGATATTGGAGGCGACGCCCACTTTGATGCGGACGAACAGTGGGACCAAAGAAAGTATAATTTTGTGGACAGTGGCCAAAGCGATTGGGAGGGTATGTATGACTCAAACTTCTTTCATATAACCGTCATTTCATTGGTTTATAATTATTTAAACCACTTTAGGAGTCAGTCTATTCTCAGTCGCCGGTAATTAACTTTTAATATAATTTAATTTAAAAGAGTTTATGAAAAAACTAATTCATTTACAGCACATGAATTCGGACACTCATTGGGTTTGTCTCACTCTTCAGTCGCCGGTTCTCTAATGTTTCCATACTATCAGACAATTGGTGATGATTTTAAGCTGCCTTACGATGATATGGTAGGCATACAACAGCTCTATGGTATGGCCTCTAAGCAAATGAAGTTTTATTCTAACGGTTCTTAATAATACATATAAACTATGTTTAGGTTCAAAGACCCCAAATAAATGGTCATCTATTCCATCGCTGCCGACTCCCAAATATAGTGAACATCCCGTCACAAACCATCCGCAAACCGGATCCCCAGCCAAACCGTTTCCTAAGAGGCCTTCAATCCCTAAATTTTCTGCTGAATATCCAAACCCTTGTAATATAACTATTGATGCAATCGCTTCAATAAGAAAAGATATTTTTATTTTCAAATCAAAGGTAATAATTGAGTGAATATAAGTTCAATAAACTAATTATCGATTAAATTACAGTACTTTTGGTGGTTAAAGAAAAACAGAACTCTAGAAAGGGCTCAACCCATAGAAGTGTATCACTATTGGACTGATTTGCCCAAAGATTTGAAACAAATAGACGCCGTCTATGAAAGACAAAAAGATAAGAAAATTGTATTTTTTATTGGAAAACAGTATTGGATTTTCGATCACAACAATCGGTTAGAGCGCGGATATCCCCGACCCCTCACTGATATCGGTAAACAAATGTTTTTTTTTGCATTTCATAATTTTTTTTGTTTTGAAGGTTTACCGAATAGTCTGGAAAGAGTGGACGCGGCTATGGTTTGGGGACACAACGCAAAGGTATATTTATTTAGTGGTTCTCAGTATTGGAGGTTTGAAGAAGAGGACAATGGCGTGGAATTGGATTACCCGAGAGACGTGACGGTTTGGAAAGGCATTCCCTCCCATATCGACGGTGCCTTCCAGTGGTCTATAGATAGTAATGATTTATATATTTAATGACAGACTTGAGTCCGAGTTTTAAACCGTCTCTTCATTTATGTTTAGGTCAGACATACTTCTTCAGTGGACATCACTTCTGGAAATTCGATAATCGAAATATGAAAGTAAGCGATGGATACCCACAGAGTATATCCCAGTTTTGGTTCGAATCGTTGTTCTGCAGAAACGACGTTAAAAATAAAAGTTCTGCTGATATTCCGAATACTCGATCCGATGATAGCATCCATTCAATGGCTAATCATTTATTTAAGACTAAAATTTATTTGTTTACAATCAATGCTCTATTGTTTTATAATTTTTATATTTCTAATGTATTATACAATTAATAAAAAATTTGTATCAAAAGCTTAATTACAATAAGTCTGTGATTCGATTCAAAATCAAAAATCTTTCAATTTTTGAATAAATGACTGAATAATGTGTTCAATTAATTTGTTATTAAATATTATTATTCAAACCCAATATAATATTTAGACTATTTTCAGAGTAAAGAGTTTTTAATTTCATTCAATTTAAATTAGTTTTATAGAAAAATTTGTGAAATTTAGAAATAAAAAAGTAAGAGAAAATCAAATTATTTTATTATAATATTTTCAACTCAAATGTTGTTTGAAATATATTAAAGAGCGCTGAAACGTCCCTGCTAATGAGTTTTAAATTCACTATGATTTTACACTTTTAATCGATTACTTTTTAGTTTTTTTTGGTGAGAAAAACTAACTTAATTTAAAGCGAAAGAACTTCAATCTCTTCACTCTATTATTTCATTGTTTCAAAAGAAATTAAGTATTTATTAATAAAATTCAATTATTGAATAAAATAATAAATAAATTTAACTTAATTGAGTGCAACTTAGGTATCGTTCTTTTCGTCCACATAAGAATCGGATCCATAGAACAAATACTCTTCTCTTTCTTTAAACAAATTTTCGATATCTTTAATTGAATCCAATTCTGTGTTTATTCTCATGTCATTGAAGACAATAATTAGTTTTGTATTTAAATCTTTGGAAATGTTTTTGATTGAAAATATGATAGAATCGCTGGAAATTTGTTCGCAACCATTCATTTGGAGATATGATAGAGATTTAGAGTTTAATATCAAAGACTGGACTCCGATATCGGTTATAGAATTACAGCGACTTATGTCCAAATAGTTTAATCCATCAATTGTTGACAACTTTATCAGAGATTCGTCAGAAATCTATTGAAATTATTTTATGAGTTTATCATTTAAATGAAAACAGGGATAACCAAGGAATCAGAAAGAGTATAAATTAGGGATGTCCAAAGACTTCAAAGTGAGGGGGTATAGGGTACTGATAAGATCTTCAAAATCACAGAGGCATAGGGGGTGGGTACTTTGCAATCGTTAAATTCTTGTAGAATTTGATTAAAAATGACATAATTTAACAGAATGTGACCAAAAACAAGAATTATTTTTCTAAGAATTTAGACAGAATATTCCAAAAACTACGCTTACTGCGCCTTATTAGTTTTCTTAAAATTATTTAGGAGGGGGCAGGGATGTGGAAGACTTACGCATAAATTGACAAAATCCGTCATTTTATCCTTACCTAGGCTCTCGCGTAAAAAATACCCCCCTAACGTTATAGATTTTCGACATATATGATATAGGGAGTTAAGCATTGTTAAAATCGCTTATCTTATTCTTTATACTAGGGTTGCCCAATGAACTCAAGACGGTATAGGGTAAGTTTCAAAAACACAGGGAGTGGAAATGTTTTTAATCGTCAAATTTTTGCAGAATTTGATTAAAAATGACGTAATTTAACAACAATTCTACCAATTTTGCAAGAATTTGACAGAATTCAGACAAATTATGATGAATTCTGTAAGAATTTAACAGAAATTGACCAAATTTAACAAGAATTAGACAAAATTTTGTTACATTTCTAAGAATTTAGACAGAATTTCACAGAATATTTACCAAAAATTTCTAGGGGGAGTCCTCATTTTTTCCTCATCACAGGAGATATTTTGGTCATTTATCGGAAACAGGCGGTATTTTGGTTATACACTATTATACAGGGATTTCAAAGGAAAAAATGACAAGGGATTCGATATCCTTATCTTCAAATAAACCGCGGCTTATCTAACAGAACTTGGGGTATTTTGACTACGAAAATAAAAATATTTATTACTTGAAAGCGCTATTTTCTCAAAATTGTAATAAATTTTTATATGATTTTCTCTCTGTCCAAAAAATCAAGTGTATATATTGCAGAATTTGTGAAACAGAAAAGTACAAAAAATTTCTAAAATACTCCCTGAATAACACTGTATTTCAAAATGACTTAGAAAGTCGCCTGTTATCATTATTTGAGCAACTCTAATGTAGTGCTTTGGCCCTGCATGCATGCGTTCCCGTAATAAATACATAATAAATAGAGATGAGCAGAGCTTGGGTCTACGACTTTTGCAGGCCTCCAGGCCCAGGCGGAGGCTCACAGAATTTAATGAGGCCCAGGCTCAAGGCCCAGCAATATGGGCCTAATTTGGCCTTAATTATATATGTCTTTAAATAAAGTAAAACAAATTTTATAGTAAAGTAAAAATTTAAAAAAAATTGTTTTAAGCGCAAGAATTCAACGCACTGTCAGGTTAATATTTTGCAAAATTTTCGCGATATGGAGGGTATATTGCAGGGGTAGTCGGACTCAGAGAGTGCCTAAAATACCTTAGAGTTCAGATATCGCCGAGATAATAAATTCATGGTACTTTTCACACCATTTTAAGAGGTCAATCAGGAGAGTGTATTTTGGGAACCCTTCCCTTTTGTATTTGAAAATGCTTTAATCTTCCAATGAAATCCGATAATTGTCGACCACAACCTCTAAAATTTTGAAAATTTTTAAAAATACTTCTGATCCACCTTAAATTAATGTGTAAAGTACCTCGAGTTGATTATTTCGGCGATATCTCAACTCTCAGGTGCGTTCTTGCACTCTCTGAGTCTGACTACCCCTGGTATATTGGTTATACCCCGTTACCAGCTCAAGATTTATACTGGAGGTCAGGGCCAAGCCCAAGCCCAGGTTCGTGATATTTTTATAGGCCGAGACCCAGTCTCGAAATATTTTGAGCCTAGGCTCGTGAGGTCCAGGCACGTGGTTTTCGGGCCTGTGCTCATCACTAATAATAAATGTTTATAAATTCGATGAATACCTTTGATCCAGGAATGCATAGTTTTTTCAAATGATGTAAATATTGAGGTATTTGACTGATTGAGACATCATTTACTCTCATTGTTAGCGAAAGAATAAGTTCTTTGAGTTGATTACAATTGGAAATAATTGAAAGAATCGATTCGTTATTAATGTCTTCAAAATCAACAGAATTTTCTAATATTTCGAGATTTTTTAAATTATTAATTAATGAAAATCCAGAAATAGTTTCTAAAATAAATCAAATATAAAATATTAGTGGAGATCAAAATGGATTATAATATCAATTATTCTTCAGAAGCAATAAAAATTGTAATGAGATTTATAGCTATTATTCGATTATAGATAGGATTGATTTATAGTCGATTCGTGTCATTCAATCATAAAATGAAATATAGAAAGCATTCAAACCATTATTCGTTTCGTTTAATGCCATGAAATAAGAAATGCGAAGAATTTCCAGATATTTTAGTTTATAACAAATCATTTCCATTATTCGGTAATTAATTGATGATATGCTCAAACATTTCAATGCATTCCTATTACCGGCGACTAATTCTTTAATCCCTTTTTCTTTTATCTTAAAAATTTGGGCGCAGTTTAAAACTCTGAGTCTATTAATGGGTTTATACATACTTTCGAACAATTAGTTATGTCTAATGTTTGTAATGATTCGGTCAAAAGCCTAAAACAATTTCCATTAACTTTATTATTGTTTCTAATCTCCAAAATCTCTAGTTTTGTGCAGTTCTTTAAGAGCCACCAAAAGCCCTTTTCTTTGAAATTCGTGCAATCGTTCAAATATAAGCTCTAAATTGAATACAAAATTAATAAATATATCAAAATTAGTCTAAAAATGTATTTACGTTTAGATTTTGACAATTTTCGCCCACAATTCTGAGGGCGTAATCAGTTGTGATACCGGAGTCGAAAACTAATTTTTCCAACAGAGGACAGGAAACAGCTGTTGAAATGCAATTGAATGACATTTAAATTAATTGCTTTTTTTGTAATTTTTTGTTTCAGTATTTGACACAAAAATATTTATTTCGTATAATTAATGACTACAAAAAAAAGTTTAGGTTTTGTTAATAATATAAATAAAAATTAAAAACATTTCACAGATATTACAGAATATTTCATAAATTATAAAACAAAAGATAAAATTCTAAAAATATTTGAGATTTTCGATGCAATGAATGCATAAAATATTAAATTAAAAATAGTAATTTCATGGCTGTGACCACCAAATAATCAATTCGGGGTACTTTCACATAATATGCCCTTTCTGATTTTTCCTTTTTTGAAACTAGCCATTATCTAATCTACTTTTATAAACATACGAAAAGTACCCTGAATCAATTATCTAAACACCAGAATGTTGTCTGATTAATGCCTGTGAGACATTGGTTATTCTCTTTTTCTACATTTCCATGAAATTGAAAGCAAAACATTTATACCTATTATTTCTAATGCTTTTATGTCCAGAAAATTTGTGACATGTTTTAAATCAATTGATTTCAAATTCGGGCACTTCTTTAAAACCGAGAAAAGAGTTGTTGTTTTTAACGCTAATCAATAGAATTCATAAAAAATATTTACAAACTTTACAAAAAATCTAAATGTTTTCAAATACCCGGAGATTCGAAACGAAAGAATGTTTTGGTAAATGAGAGATGAGTTTGAATGGACCAGAACTGCAACATTAGAGTACGCCATCGCTTGCAGACTATAAAATAAATTAATTATTTAATAGAATAAAATAACTTTCGCATAATTATAAGCAGGGATGCCGAATGGGGTCCAGCCCGGAATACCCCGTCTGATTTTTTTGTCAGGTATGGGCTCTCCGCGAGGTACCCCTTAAGCAAATTTTTAGGAAACGGCGCCGAAGTCATCATTTTCAAGATATTTCATAAAATTCATTACAAATTAGTAATATTTCAATGCTTTGCAGTGCATTTGTATTAAAACCACTAAATAAACTCGTTTTGAGCACTATTTGACTAATTTTTCTTTATTGGTGTGCAAAGGTCGAAAAGTCAGAGAAGTATAGGGTACTGATAAGAGCCTCAAAGTTACAGGGGGTATAGGGTGGGGTATTTTGCAATCTTCAAATTCTTGCAAATTTAGTTAAAAACGACCTAATTTAATAGAATTTGACAAAATTATGTAATTTTTATAAGAATTTAGACAGAATATTCCAAAGACGGCTGTTTTGCGCCGTTTTTCGAAATTTCTAGAGGGGAGAGTATCAAAAAATTGCTAGTTTTTCTTCATCAAAGGGAAGTATTTTGATCATTTTTTGGAGACAGTGGGTATTTTGGCTATACCCCCATTGTCCATCTCTATTTTAAATGTATTTTAAACTTAAGAAATTATAAATAAACTAATTTTTAGCAATGATTACGTGCCCGTTTGTAATAGAAAATCATAAAAACACTGAATTTGAGCATTAAAAACGCCTTTATTCATGGATCACCAAGGGGGTATAACTTAAATACCCCACTGAGTTTGAGATTTGGCAAAATATCCCCTGACTTTTTGGAAAAATTTCCTGAAAATACCCCCTCTATACTCCCCTTAACCCGGCCAACCTTGGCGACCACTGCCTTTATTATATATTGTGGTCAAAAAATGACTTTTTGAAAATATTTTCTCCTAGAACTCCCTTAGCCAAAATTGGACAAATTCCGTCATTTTAACCTCCCCTAGACGCACCCAGGCTCACGACGAAAAAATACCCCCTAACGTTACGACATCCCCGATTATAGGGCAGATATGCAGACATTCTGTTGAAAAAAATTTATTTTAAATTTGATAATATATTTCACAAATACCCCTAAGATCTGTCCAAAATTGACAAAAAGATGATGGCCTGTTCTAACTCATACTCACGATATTTTGTCAATCGTATTGTACACATCATAAATAATCATTGTCAATTCTCAAAAGGAGAGGACCAAACGAATATAAAGAACAATTGAATTCTTTAGAATGGTGCATTACTTTAAAATATGGAGGGGTATAGGGATTAGGGGAAGGACATCTTTTCGTTTTTTAAGGAATTAACATATTATTCCATCATTTAATGAGGATTCAGTCAAATAAACATATTTTGTTTTCCCATTATTCAAAAAAAAAATTATTCATAATTTGACGGAATATTCAGTTTTCAAACTTTTTCCCAAATTATAAGCATTGGTTGAGCGCTAATAGAATTCTGAACAATTCTATAGACTTTTCTATACAGTAGACCATTTCAGTCAATAAGAATTAAGTATATATTAAATGAATCGAAATATTGATTCGAAGGAAATACCGGATTCGACAACAGATCTGTCAAACAAACTGTCCAAATGTGAGAATATGTGAAGAATGACGTCGTCATCCAAATCATCAAAATTGAAGACATTTTCCGTAGTTTTAAGTCCAATGAAATTCGATAATTGATTAATGGATTCAGAATTTCTGTATTCATTGCGTAAATCTCTTTCTCGACTCAATTCCTTTACCTCTTCTTTCATTTGTTTACAAGTTTTAGGTTTGGCTAAAAAGACTCGGAGTTGTCTTCGGCAGAGAATATATTATAATTAAAAAACTTTGAATAATTTTTGAATTACTCAACTGTTAATACCTTTGGTCTAAAACGAGTTCAGTTGGATCGGCGTTTAGTACAGAACGGGAATCAATAGCCTTTCTAAACGTTATAAATCCGTATCTAATGTTTGCAATTGTTTTCATACATTAGTTTTGGTGATTTAAGTATAATATAATTAGAATTGAGATTACGTGCCCTTTTGGTAATTTGTTTATGTGATCCTTAACTATAACACAACCGAAAACTTTACCAAATTTTTGGAAAAATTTTATTAATTGCTGTTCCGTTACCTATAAATGAAAACATGATTGCATTGAATTACACAAACAATATATGAGATTAAAATTAATTTAATTCTTCAAATAATTTTTAAAACATTTTCAACAATAGAGTGAACTCTGACTAGAGATTAGAGATTATGAGAGAAACGATGAAAATTAAATCTTTTGTTCAATTTAGTGATTATTCTTCAAATTTAATTATATTTACAATTATTGAGATTTTCTGCTCATTAATGAACTCAATTCAGACATTGAGTTCATTTTCATGACATACTCTATAACTTATATTTCCCACAAAAAGACGTCTTTCATTCAGTTCCGACGCATTCCTCTCCAATCGGTCGTTGTGTTGGAAATAGTGTTCTCCAAAACCCGAACCGTTGTTTGTATTTTCTTCTCCTTTCGGGTCTTCAATGACCGGTTCGTCTATTATGGGAGTCGTGATGTCCATGGGCTGTACGTCAGCCATACCCGTGTCGGCCCCCGAATGACTGCAACTCGACTCAGATCTCATTTGTTGATCATTTGAGGCATCGGTTTGTTGTAAAGCAATTGAAAGAAATCCGCGGTTTTTTCGCGGAGAAGGGGTTCTGCAGAGTCGGTCCCGAAGTGCCTGTTCTGAGAACTGTTGAAATGCCTCGCGGTGTATAGGAGTGGCCACAGGTGTGGCCGGAAGTGATGACCGAAACACAGCTCCCACTGGAAGTCCGGGCAAACAAATGGAGTTCAGGCCTAACATAAAGCCCTCGGAATGGAGTTTCTGTAAGTGTCGGAAACGGGAGCCAAACATACTTGTGATGAATATTCCGGAACTACTTCTTCGCGTTTGGTTTAACAGCGCTTTCGTTGGTGTCATTTGAAGTCCAATCGAATTCGGGGCCAAACGACGGCTCAGGGATTGTGTGGAATAAGGGATTGAATGAGACGTGGATTGAGTCGATTCCGCGACAAAACAATTGATCCCTGAATTGAGACGAGTATTATATCTGCTGTTTGTCTGACAATCGCTTTCCGAATCCATTTCGACCTCCATTTCAACGATTATTAGACAATAATTGCTTTTATTGTAGTTTTTGTCAAAACTTTGTTAAAATTGAATGCAATTAACACTCAATTGATATAAAAATGAGATTAACTTTAATTATGCAATGAATGCAATAAAACATTACATAATTTGAGACAATTATTCAAATTAAATGATTTGTTTTTGATTCAAATCTAAACTAATTTATGATTAAATGCATTAATGTTTGAGATTTGAGTGTAATTCAGATGAAATCAAAACACTTTCAATGTATACGTAATTTAATGTCTATTTAATGATCGTATGATTTGTTATTTTGTTTTTGTAAAGTGTCGTCATTTCAGTCCTATTCATAAACAACGTAACGAAACATTAGAGTCGACTTGAATTTCTATTAAAGGCCCACACTTTGACAGTCTTTTTCTAATTGAAAAATGTACAAGGTTTAGTAAAATGAATATGGAAGGTCAGATGTATCAGGGATATCTTTTCCAGTGAAAGTATTGAAAATTTTTCATAGAATTTGGTTAAAAAGAAAATATCTTTACACTTTTTACTTATTCTCTTATTTAAATGATCTGGACAGTCCAACAAATAGGGTGCCATGTAATAATCAAATTTTCCCCGAGAGAGGTGCATCCTAACCTGGGCTTCTTTTCGCATTTCTGCTTCAAATGAGGCCTGTAACTGGTACTGTACCAGCTAACTATTCGCCATGATGGGATTGACGTGGGCGGTTCATATTATACTACTATAATATAGTAACTATATCATTAAATAATTTAGCTAAAAAATAATGTTGGCAATGTAAATATTTAAAAATCAGTAATGTCCAGACTCGAAAATGATGAAATCGCTATTTTTTAGGCGAAATATCGCCTAAAAATCAATTCAGAGTACTTTTTATATCATTTTAGGAGATCGATCAGGTGGGTTTTTGGGTACCACCCACTTCGATTTCGGTTTCGAAAAAGCTTTCACCTTCTAATGAAATCCTCGACCCTCACCACTTAAAATTTTGAGAAAAAATTAATATACTAATCGACCTCCTAAAATAATGTGAAAAGTACCCTGAATTGATTATTTCAGCCATATCTCGCCTAAAAAGTAGTAATATCATTACTTACATTCCTGATTTAAAAATATAGGTGAGTTCTATGAGTTGTATTGAAACGATTTTGCTTCAAATTAATGCTAACCTTTTTAGCTATTGTCAAATCAATTTTTAACATAAGAAAGTGTCAATTCTATAGCAAAACTTATTTTTTAGTAAATATTTAATTGAATCAAAAGTACTATTTATTAAGTGTACGAAATATTCTAAAGCTAAGACATAAAACAACAGATAACAGAAATTTCTAAAGTGGAATTTGTAGCCCTACTACAGTTAAGAGTAAACCTAATCGAGAGGCGAGAATAGGTTAGACTTCACTGCATAATGTATTTCGTATGGACTAGT